>APFE030194580.1:2976-165214 GCA_000404065.3 Pinus taeda | reverse complement strand
TTCAAGTCCTAGGAAATAGTGCATCAATCCTAGGTCCTTCATTTCAAATTCAGAATCCAACTCCCTCTTACATTTGAGAATGAGAGGGTCTGCACCTATTAGAAAGAGGTCATCCACATACAACACCAGTATGAGAGGCTTATAATCTTCAACCTTAAAGTAAAGGTTAGGATCGGCTTCACTCCTAGTGAATCCCAACTTCATCAAGTAGTTGTCGATCCTCTCATACCATGCTTGGGGTGCTTGCTTCAGCCCATAGAGAGCCTTCTTCAACCTACATACATGAGATTTTCGATCATAAATCTCAAATCCTTCTGGTTGCTCCACATAGACCTCTTCTTTGATCGAACCGTGCAAGAACACAGTCTTGACATCCATCTAATGTAGGTTCCATCCTTGTGAAGTGGTAAGGGCTATGATGGAGCAGATGGTCGTATATCTGGCAACAGGTGAAAATATCACATCATAGTATATACCTTCCTTCTGGGAGAAACCACGAGCAACAAAACGATCCTTATAATTTTCTGTATTTCCATCTGCTACATGCTTTATCTTGTAAATCCATTTGGAAGTAACAACTGTCTTGTTCGAGGTCTAGGAACTACTTCCCAGACATCTTTCTCCATAATAGAGTCATACTCTATGGTCATAGCATCCTTCCATACTTAATGCTTGATGACACCTGAGAATGATGAAGGCTCATTTTGTATGATCGTGCTCATGATGGTTAGGTATCCCTGATACCTGTGAGGTTTCTTACTTTGATGAAAGGTTCCTCAGGGTGCAACATATCCCTCCACACCATCAAGTAGCCCCCTAAGCCATGAAGGCCTCTTCCTAGAAGAGGAAGGCTCAGGTGGATAAATAAGATCCATGGGTTCCTCCACATCAGGCATTGTGACATCATCTACTTATAGAGATACTTTCCACAATTGTATGGCTCTTCCTTTCCACCAGACCATTCTGCTTAGGAGTATGTGGTGTAGTAGTCTCCCTCTTAATGCCAGCCTCAGATATGCCTGAGTGAACCAACTGTAATATATCAATGGTCTTGCTTTGGCTTGAGGGGAATGGTCCCCTTTTGAGCTTTGCTTTGGCACATCCTAGACATACACCTTCTTTCTCTACTGGAATTGGGGCATCCCCGTTACCATCTGTCTTACATTGGGTAGAGCTTTGTAATGAATGTGGGAAAACCTCTGATGCCAAAGTTTGGACTGAAGAGTTGTGCCACAAGACATGACACCTAGCAGACTTCCATCGACCTGATATAATGAATCAACACTAAACCCAAGAGTAAAGGCATCTTTAACATTATTTTTCCATATACATACCTTGCCATCATTGAAGGCTACCTTGTAGCCTTTGTCTTCCATTACCGAGATGGACACTAGGTTCTTTTTGAGGTCAGGTGCATTTAATACATCCTGGACTTTCTAGCATTCTTGAATGGTTGTACTCTTCCTCGATCCCCAGCTCTCCTCATACCTTTGCTGTTGAATTTGTCATTCCTTTGATTTCCATCAAAGGGATTTTGATCATCATCCCAGTGTGAGTCCTTTCTATTAGGGCACTCCCTTGCACAGTGACTTGCCTTATCGTAGATGTAACATCATCATTTTCTTCCAGCCTTAGGTCCAGCCTTTCCTTTTGATTTAGTCTCGGAATTATTTCTTTTCTTTGCGTGAGAAGAAAAGGAAGGAGGAGGACCTTTAGACAAGGACATTTCCTGTTCTTCTACCCTTGTTTCTTCTTGAATGCATCTAGCCATTAATTCCTCGAAACTCGGAATTACGTACCATTCGGATGGTAATCCTCCAAGAGTCGTGAGTGCCATTCCCTTGATAGCCTCCCCAATAGACAGGATATTGTTCCTGATTTCGGTGATCCTTAAGAAGTATGCTTCCATACTCTCATCTTTACCCTTATTAATTCCCTTCATCTTATTCCTAAGAAACCAAACTTCATTTGCATCATTAACTTTAAATAAACTCACTAGTCTATCGTAGATTTCCTTTGAGGTGTCTAGATTAGAGATGTAGGCCACCAAGCACTTATCGATAGAGTCCCATATGATCGATAGAGTCCCATATGAAGTTCTATTTTGACTTCTTTAGTTTTCCATTTGTTCCATGCAGCAATGGATGCATTTGATGGAGGGTCAAGAATATTGCCTCTCACGTAACCAAACGCTCCTTGATCCTCCAGGGTTAGATCGATAGACATCTTCCATCCGTGATAGTCAGCTTTCTCACAGAGCTTGTCTTCGGCAGTAAAGAGTACTGAGGACCCCATAGTTCTTTTAGGATAGCCTTGCTAATCTTCTCTTCAGTGATTGCTCTTCCTCTTGCTCGGACTTTGTCTTCACCTCAGCTCTGATACCATGTTAAGTTATTGTATGTTTTATGCTTATAACAGTTTACTTATTTTTCTTATTATATTCCATCGATTAGCAATTACATGTACATAAAGTAAAGTGTAGATAGAACATTAAACGATCGACATAAAACAAGCCAAGACAAGAGACACAAGATGTGGCGGCTAGCCAGGGACAAACCCCACAATGTGTGGGGAAATCCTTTGATCAAATATTCTTTTATCTTCAATAATTCAGCAGAGAGAAATACTACAACAAATCTGATTCATATCAGCAGTAGCAAACTCTAAATAGCATCAACATTACTAGCTTTATTATCAAACTAGGGCAGACGATATCTCACAAACCGACTGTCGGATTGACTTCATTCCACCACCAAAAGTTTCGGCATCTAGAGGAGGTTCAAATGAACCTATAGCATAGTTCCAAACAGGAGATATTCTAGGCCACGTAAGTCAATCTTTACTTCTGCAGTTGCAGCTTCAATTTTAGCAGTTTCCGGCTTCAAACTAGGGCAGTCGATATCTTGCAAACCGTTCATCGTGTTGACTTCATTCCACCACCAGAAGTTGTGGCTTTCAGAGGAGGTTCAGATGAACCTACCACGTAGTTCCAAAGAGGAGATCTTCTAGGCCACACAAGTCAATATTTACTTCTGCAGTTGCAGCTTCAAATTCAGCAGCTTCTGGCTTCAAACTAGGGCAGTCGATATCTTGCAAACTGTTCATCGGATTGACTTCATTCCACCACCAGAAGTTGCGGCTTTCAGAGGAGGTTCAGATGAACCTATAGGGCAGTTCCAAAGAGGAGATATTCTAGGCCACACAAGTGAATCTTTACTTCTGCAGTCGCAACATCAAATTCAGCAGCTTTCGGCTTCACATGTGTGAGAGAGAGAGACCCATTTCATTGCAGTAGGGAAGAGACTCATATCTATGTAGTAGAGAGAGAGAGAGATGTGATGAGATGAGTGAGTCCAAATGCGGAAAAGTCCTCTTATATTTATACACAACGTTGGTGGGTGAATAGATGCGACTGTTGGGGTTCTGAGCCTACATGAGTTGTAGGTCGGCTTGATAATAATTCCATAATCAAAATAAATTCATATCTCTATGAATACTTATCGGAATCAGATGATATTTATATCAATCCTACACCTCTCGACGAGAGGAATATAATAAAAATATTATCAGCCATGAATAAGATGACCCACATGAATTTTTGCCTTGGTTGCCAATTTTAACAAAGTATGACTATACCTAGTCATCTTTCATATACTTAGTATTATGGATTTATTAGTTTAGATATAGATTTCCTTTCCTCTTTGTACTTCTTCCATTATTGCTATTTTTTAATAAACATGCAATGAGCCTCTGATGCTTCCTTGGATCTACTTTATTATCTAATAAAGAATGTTTGACAAGTATGATTTCTTAAAATTAAGCTTATGTTGATATTGCATATTGCTTATTTTTATTAATAGAGCTTCACACATTGTTGAAATTTGCAAAGAAAATAAGAAAACATGAAGTTCCAGAGAATCATTGCAATAAAGTGTTCTTGAAAAATTTAATTTTCAATTCATAAGCTTTTGTGTATGATCACTTTTCCACTCTCATCTCTCATTGTTATTATGAAGTAGATGAAAATTAGTAGCTCATTACTTAGATGTGAATTTAGATTGAGTAAGTAGATGATTTTGAACATATGAAAATTTTGACAAATGCATGGGAGAACTTGAAGATTCATGAGGTAAACATGCAATCAATATTCTTCCAGGTATGCATCGACGTGTTCATTTTCAACTGTTGTCAATTTCTCTTTTCATTAAATTATTTCTTAATTTTGTTTTACTACTTTTTGTAGGTCTTCATGGGTTTGATTTTGAAGCCTTTAGATAACCGAGCATTCATCCCTTTCCAGACCATAAGTATGTTCAAGAAAGTATTTTTTTTTCTCATTAGAAATACTTCTTCTTTGTGCTCTAAAATAATGCTTCTTTACATATTTTCTTTCTTTGAAAATCTAGCGATATGAGTCAATAATCATAATTCTACCTCTCGTTGATGCAACTAAAATTAAATTCTTGACTCTTTCTTATTCAGTTTTGTCATAAGAAAAGGAAAATATCACAAATTGATTTTAGTTGTAAGTTATAAAATTCCACTATCCACCTTTTACTATTCTGAATCTTATGTTTTCTAGGTTGAGCTAAGACTTTCCATTACACTCATTCACCTTGCATCTGCTGTAGTCACATTTCTTCTTCCAATTTGATTTAGGATCTCTATCATGTAATTAATGGAATCTTGATCTTCTAGTTTTCACCTTCTAATATGTTCAAAATTTTGGCTTTATGTTATATTAGAAGCATTTCAAAAAACATTATAAAGTTTGTCTCTCTGAGATCCATGAGGCTTATTTTATTTATCTTCCCCAATTCCTCAATCTCAGAATGTTGTAGAAGTCATATTGAACTATTAACATATTGAAAATCCTATATTATGTTTTTATACAATATTAATTTTTATCTTCCTTTTATTGAAACTCTTATTTCAAAGCTTTGCAAGAAATATTTATATCTAGACTTTCAATATTTGAAGTGAAAATCAATTGAACCTCCGGAAAAGAATTCCACCAAAAACATTTTAATAGCAAAGGTTTTATTTATCAAAATTTTGTCTATCGGAGAATTCTCCTCATTTTAGAAGTATTTTTTATCGAAGATCTTACCATTTTCTTTTGACTCTCTAGTAAGCTTAGAAATTCAGAATATTGGGTTAAGTATCCTTGCATGTCTCTTGTCCAATCATTTATTGTTAAACAATTTGAACTTACAATATGCTCACATTGAACCATATTTGATTATCTTTGTATAGATATGTTGAGTTTCATGTTACACTGATATTTGGGAGCTTAGATGCATTTTTTAATTATAATTTAGTCCAACATCTAAGTATTCATTCCTCAAGATGAATTTGTGACTTTGGGCATATAAATTACTCATGGTGTGTGCACTTTCGCCTAGTTTTACTCCTCATGGAAATCTGTTTGGCTAATGTAAAATGAATCACTTGTAGCTTGCCTACATTTTCATTTTTATCTTACTTTTAGATTGCCATCTCGTAATCCTGATCATATTTTTGTATGCATCTTTATTTTCTTTTCGAATACATTTTTGAGTAGTCAGTTTGATTAGGCAGCTAGCTAATAAGGAATTTGGAGTAGGTAGATTTTAAGAAAATGGTTAACGCAAAGTCTCAAGACCTCTCCATATACACATATGAACCACATATATTGGAACTCAGTCTTGATTTTTGATAGTTTATGCGAATCACAGAGTTGACATAAAATATGAAATATAAAGAGAGAAATCGTCACTCCTGTTCAAATAAAAGTACATTTTCATTTTCATTTATGATGGATTTGATTACTTCCTCTAATTCCTTGAATATGAGACATCATTATTATAGTTTCTATGCTTGCTTTAATTTAGACTTAATAAGTTATGGTAATTTTAATATGCTCACATTCATTCATTTCCTTTTTTTTACATTTAATTTCAGTTCTGTTTTTAGATTTTCTAATATACATCTTTGTTTTTTAGGAGCTAAAGAAATATTTTTCACATGCGTGTTTTCTCATATTTGGCAATCAGTCTCTTTTGTTTCGTGCGCTTTCAAATTTTCATTGAAGAAGTAATGATTCTCATCAGATCAGCTAAACTAGGGAGTTTTTGAACCTTTAGTATGTTTCTTAAGAATTCCTTTTTTCAAAAAATGTTAAGATGCTTTTATGTAGAATTTTCTTTGAAATAAGAAACTTTACAGTGGATGGAGACTTCTCATTTAGTTTAACTTCACCACATGATTGCTATTCACCTTACTGTTGGGAGCCTAATTGCTCATAGATCTACAAGATCAAATTCCTTAAGATATCAACATTAGATGAACTCGTACATGGTTTTCCTATTTACTCTTTTGTTGAGACATTTTATAATTAGTCTTACTAGCTTTGTCTTTAATGTAGCCTTTTCTTTCAGCTTTTCCTTTCTCAGTTTGAAATATTCGGAGATGTTTCTTTCTTCTTTCATTTTAGTTTTGATTTATTTTTTTCACTTTAATGATTGGTTATGGCTTGGTTTTGGTTACTCCACCAAGATTTATGTAGACAAAGTTTATTTTTCCTCACCCAGCAGTGGTTGGAAGATATGGGAAATCTTTACTCTTTCTATTCAATGAATTTTATTTATCATTAAAGGAATATCTTTATGTAATCCTAAATCCCTCTTGCTTCAAGTAATTTCCATGAAGGAACATGTATCCCTTCTAAGTGATATAATTCACCTTTTTAAGGAAAGAACTCACTTGAGTTTAATTCAATGGATCCCTCCCATCCCTCCACATTATAAACCTTTGATTGATATTTGGAGGGAAATAATTTTGGAGTCAATATTATGGAAGTATTATATCCATTAGCTTAAATATCATTTATAATCTCACCTCTTTCAGTCACATACATCATAAACCAAAGCTCGCAAATGTTCTTATAAAAAGGGTGCTTAAAATAGGAAGCACGAGAAATACATACACTCATCGAGGCTATGGATGCTCGTTGGTACTGGGGCAATGCTTGCATGGCATAAAAGAAAACTTCTTCAGGGTACTCCTCAAGATCCTTGGTAGAAAATCAATGTTAGATACCATTCATATTGATGGATGCATTCTTTATCAAAACACTCATGCCTATACCTCCTATTTTTCATACGAGGAAATCTCTAAATAATTGTTTCCTAAAATTTGGATTCCTAATTCTAAGCTTAGTCTACCTTGATGGCTTCATGGAATCCATTGTTTTTAACATTTAAGTGAAGTGAATTTCATTATATTTTAATGAAGGATAACAAATTCTTCCTCGTGTATCACCAATTGTTGAGGTGACAAATCAATACCCCCATTTTTAGCTTTTATATCTCAAATAATAGGCACCCTTTCCATAAAATTTCGCTAAATCACTTTTTAATATTTTTCATTTGGTTAAGTGTCCTACAATTTTTCCAAATTTTCATTTTCTCTAGATTCTTCTTTTGATTGCTTCATTACATTTTATTTTCCACTATATTTCCATCAAATCTTGTTTCATGTCATTTCGTTACATGGTTTACAAATGATTCTTCTCCAAAGGTTGATATCCTTTACCACCAGGGTTAAAAATTGTATAAAATGTATATTACATCAATTTTTGTAAATTATTTGTAAATATTAATTTTTAGTTCATTTTTACTATTTAATTCTTTTTTTCACTAAAAATCCTACAAAATCACCACAACCAAATTGCAGAACAATTAAAATTGTTTTATAAGATGTCGAAAGTTAATTCAAATTTCACTTTTAATAAAATTAAGAGCTTCAAATACTTTAATATCAAATGGTTGTAGTTTTTAATGTTGTGACTTGAATTTACAAAGTGAATGTAGTTTCTTTGTGGGTCCCACTCCCCCTGGACCTTATTATAGACATCTGCCCCATTCCTTCTTATTGTGGCACCTTGGGACATCTTTTATTGTAACATTATTTTCTCTCACCTCTAATATTAGTCATCTTCGATACCCAACGTAACTAGTCCCGCCTCCCTGTTTACCTCATTGGACCTTAGAACTCTTCTAAAACTTGGAGCTTGTTCATAATACTTCTGATATTTGGTTGCTCCATTCTTTCGATGTTTGATATTTCACTTCACCTCCGATGTTCTGATATCCATTCTTTCGAAGGTTCTAATGAATCTATGTCATTCTTCCTAATACTCATCATACGTCGGACCTCGAGATTTTGATCCATCGTAAATTCATTTTAAAATATCTATTATAACTTAATCTCTGATTTTTGATGTCCCTCATAGCTTTGATGGGCTTCATTATAAAGCGTTGACTTGTATATTAAAGTTTGTATAAATGTTTCTTAACACATAAAGAATTTATTTCATATTAGTTATGTAAGTGTGTGTATATAATATTATAATAATGTGAAATAATGTATTTTTATTAATATCATTTTTAATAATTTAATTTCTAATTAATATTTATGTTTTGTTAATACTTTAATTCATATGAGAATTATCTTGGATTTTGTAATTAATTCAACTATTTTTTTAGTTTGTAATTTATTTTAATGCTTTTAAATAGAATGTATATAATTAATTTAAGAAATTTAATTAATTATCTACTACTTAGCTTTAATTATATTTAATTAGAATTAAAAATATTTAATTATAATTTCTGAATTTAGCCTAGGCATGACATTTTCCAAAATTCAGATTGTTTTTCCACCTCATCTTTGGATAAACATATATGGAGATTTAATCAACCAAATAAAGAAGATAATAGCTCTTTGGAAATCTAATACAAAAGAGAATAATTTAAGATAGTTAATTTTAGAAAATTACATCATCTAATGACCCATAAATTGAGCAAAAAAAAGTGATGAATTTAAAACAAAATTAAATTTCTATGTTGATATGGAAAACAATTATTAGCTTTGGAAAATTGTTGTTACTAGTTCCTCCTCCAACATTACTCAAAAGAAAATCAGACTCAATAGAAGCAATCACATCTTGAAATTTATTTGGATTTTAATTTATTGTTTTATTTCTAACAATCTGTTGAGAATGAGTTTTTTGTTTTCTATTTTATTCATCAAAACTATTTTAATTTCTGAGTTTCTATTGATTGTCGCAGGAGAGCAGTTGAGAAGATGAGGAAGAAAGAAATTGATCAATATAATTTCTCTAGCAAGAGAGGAAACAAAATTTTGGCTAACCAAATTATTGGAGCAACTTTATTTTATAACAGTTTTCTCATTTTAATTTTCTTTTGTATTTATAAACTTGATTTTTTCAATACATTCAGGGGTTCTAGATCTAAAACATGGGCAGAAAATTCTCTACAAAGCGATGGATTTTTTTCATTACTGTAGGGAGAAATATTTTTACATAGAATTAGCTCTGTTTGGACCAGACTTACGGAGATTAAAAGATTTGTATTTCAGCTCTAAAAATTTCATGCTATTATGAATTTTTTTGATAATTTTATGTAATCAAAGGCTGTAATGAAAGCTTTAATAATTATACACTACTTCCATAGATAGAGAGTGATTGGTGGCATGCATTTAATGGAATTTGGGGAAATTATTTGTTCTAGATAAGTGTGTGTTTTAAAGCTTTGCACTATTGTAAATTCACTTAATTACATGTTTGTCTTAATCATTTGAAAGGTATATTTTAATGATGGATCTGATTGATGTGAAGTTAAATTATGAATTCAAATAGGTAAACATAGCATACTTGACCACTATTTAGAAAATTCATGTCATGTTTTATCTTGGTTCTAATAATAATTGTTTTATGAGAACTATTTCCTTAATGCAATCATATATGTTTTAGTTTGAATTAATTTTATTTGAATTTGGATGTATGTGTATGAGAGATTTGATGAGTATACTTTAGATAGTTCAATACATATACTTTCCTGAACTCGTAATAAGTCTTGGAACTATTTCGTTGGTTTATTCACTTCATTTTTTATTAGAAATTAAAAGCTGGTTAAAATCCCCTTTTACCTTGCTGTTGGTTGAGATGGGGACTAATCCTTCTTTGAATCGAGATAGATTTAGGATTTACTTTCTATTACTTACAATACATTTGAATTTAGTTTTAATTATGGAATATTAGGAGTCCTCTTACATAAGGGGTGAACTTTAGAGTTGTCTGGCTAAGCCATTAATTCATCTTAAGGATAAATTTCTTGCATGAGCTCTACAAGAAGGCAGATCAGATGTCTCTTCTCTATTGGCAAGTAATGAACATATTATAATATAGTAGACATAGAGAGAAGATAATTGGACGTAGTTCAATGATTCACAACCACCATTCCAAATGGAAAAGAAGTTGCTTTAATTTCCAGACCTAGTGGTCTTCCTAATAATTTTGACATTATCATTTTGGTGAATCAACATTTTTTGGCACTAGGAGGCCCTGATGAGTTGTTATCTTTTGGATTTTTTGTATTTTTAAAGTTTTTAGTTGATCACAATCACCCCTCTAAAACTTCCAATTTGGAGTTGTATCTTGGGACATGCATTTGCCAATAATCCATCATAAATAGTAAGAAACTTGTCAAAGGTAAAATTTAATAGTAAGAGGGATGTCTCCACATTTGATCATGCCTTGCAATATATTCTAGATTTTACAAATTCTACTTTTCATGATATTGATGAAGGTATTTTGTGCAAAATTTTTACTCTTAGATTCTCGAGAAAAGACATAAGATGGTGTCAATCTCTTCAAGTTCCCTCTAATCATAGTTGGGATCAATTTATGACAAAATTATTTAATGAATTTGATAGTTATCATTTTGAACATGTATGTGATGAATTTGCATATTTACGATGGTTTGAAAATGAATATTTTATGGATTTTACTATTAGATTTAAATTAAATTGCTTAAGATTCAAAGTTGAAGATAAACCTTTAGAAATGGAATTTATGGATTGGTTTGAATATGTTTTCTCTTTTTCTTGCATTCCTAATAAAAATGAGTCAATTACAAACTTTCATGAGTCTTCTTCAACCTTTATTAACATAATTGAGAATTCCAATATGGAGGTGCATACCAATCATAATGAAGTTTCCACTATAATGTATGAACAATTCCCTCATTTAGTACCCACCTCTTATAGCATTAATAATGATCACAAGGCTCTCTCTCATGTTAATGACACACAATCACAAAGCTTGGAAAATTCTGCTAAATAGGGACAAGAATATATGTGTAATAATCTTCAAAAACTCACTACCTTGAAACCAGAAAATCGACGTCAAAATTAATACAAACAACCAGTTAATATATCAACAAGCATGAGTAGAAATCGAAGATTCTAATAAAATACAACATTTGATAGAAATTTCTTAATTTTGTCAGGATGATCAAATTCTAAGTTCACTGCAACTAAATAACACTATTTAAGGAATCAAAGTTAGCCAATTGAATGATATGGAATATAAAATTTGTAATGAATAAAACATACAAGATAGTTTCATATTCATTTCTTCAAGTTCGTATTCCTCCCTTTGTCCTGATATTTTCGGTGATAGTAATTTATCCCCTCTTTGCATTAATATTGTTCAAAAAAATAGAATGGTTTATTTAAATGAATTTACTATTAGTTTTTAACAAGCAAAATAAAACATTATTGATAATTATTTGAATATTGAAGAACATGTGATCAAAATTTATTCTTGTTTTGATGCATCATATCGTAAAAAAGGGAATCCTACTGAATGTCATGCAATTATTTATGATGATTACTATGACATTGAGGATGTTCATTTATATTAATCTCCATTAAATCCTCATGATCAAAGTCATATTACATTTTAGAATGTAGAAAACTTCCATTAATAAATTGTTCCAATAAGTTATCATTCTCAAACCAATTCTCATTTTCATGATTACATAATTCAACAATCCATTGCAATTTATGATTCCTATGATGATCCAATTCTCACTCTTGTTCCTGATCTAGAATGATTCTCTCTCCCACAAGCTATTGCCAATAATCTCCCTAATTATACTATTTTGACAAGTTCTTGTGAGAAGGAGATTGTTTCAAATGAGTCCCAATTGTGCCATAACATTAATTGTAATAATAATGTAAATTATGAGTGGATTTCATTATTGTTCCTTCACTTATTTTGTTTGTTTTCAAATTTGATTCTATTAGTAATTTTCACTTTTTAGATGTCATTTGCTAGCACGTTAAACAATTATGTGTTGAAAATTTACAATATGCATTACTAAAATGTGAAGAGGAATCTCAACATTTAGATCATGGTCATCAAGAGTTATTGATTTCCCAATTCCATCATAATATCTTATCAGCTTACTTTTCCTTCTAGAGTGCATCTTCAACATGAGTCAACACTTGTGATTCCATTGATCCAATATGATCATCAATATAACACATTTGATTATCTTTTCACATATACACTAAGCATCCATCCACATTTCGTGATCCATTTCAGATATGTTTGGAAGCTTCATATTCTCAAAAAGGTTGCTAATAATTTATCTTATATACATAATACTAATGGTTGTTTGCCCTCTCTCCTATTTGGCTTATTCCTATCTCCAATGAATATTCATCATTATTTTTATGTTCCCATAGATATTTTCTTCGAAGGATATTTCTAGGATATAATGTTTGTAACTAAACCTTTTGTAAATAAGCTATTTTTTGTAAATATGTTGGCAATAATTGTACATATTTGTTATAAAAACATTTGGGCATATCACTCCCATAATTTATATCAGTAATTTTAGGGATCATCAAATGCTAATTCAATTGTTATATGCCCTAGACAAGTCATCACTTTGAATGCCTCCTTTCGTGTGAGTTTCTTGGCTTGAAGCCCTCTAGAAATGCCTCCTTGAGGGACCAATGCAGCCTTGGTTAGGGGTAAGTGTGCTTCAGTGCGGGTAGTCCCATGTCAGGGCGCTTTCTAGAGAACTGAGGGCCACCTTTACTTGTGTTGGGTGAGGTTGACCGAAATCATCATAGGGCTCTGGGAATATTCTTATCTTCTAGAGCCATCTGGAAGATTCCCACACTTATCATCTCCTATGAGCTCAAAATTCGATAGGGAATGAGTGAAGTAACCTCCTATCCTCTCATCCCTTCCTCCATGGAAACTAACACTAGGTTTGGAAGGCCATTCAATACCCTCATTTATGGCCAAACCTTCTCTATTTTCCTATAAATTGAGTGCCCATCTAAGTGATGAGGGGCTAGACTTTGAGAATTTGTAAGGAGATACTATTAGTGTGAGGTTTGAGATTGTAGGCAAGTATTGTTATGCTACCTGAGTGTTGTGCTTTTGATGTGATGTTGGTTGGAACCCAAGCTGGAAGAGTGATAATGGATCAGACTTCATGGTTGTAATTCTCCCTTCTACTTAATAAAGCTATTTACACCTTTTCCCATATTCTTGCCTTTATGTATGATGATTATATGTGTAAATGATTTTGATTCCGTTTTCTTATAGTAGATAGATCTCTTGATTTGATTGGGTTTTGTCTTTTGTTCATGATTGCAAGTACTTGTCGAGAGCGAATAAGTTTGAGAAGGAGCGATGGGAGCCAAACAAAGGAGACAAAGTGAAAGAGAAATATAACAAGTAGGTCCCTTGTCTTATTTATCTTCTATAGGAAAAGGTTAAGTGCTTTAAACCTGTTGTTCTATATGTAGCTACCCATCAAGGGAAATTGTGTTTATTCGTAGATGCCAAATTCCACATAAAAAATGGGTGACTCCACTCAGGAACAATCATCATTCCAGGTAGTTTACCTTCATCTTAGTACACCCTAGTAGACTTTACTTTCTTCCATTGATGTTGTTTCAACGATTTTGAAGAGGTTTTTTGTTAAAATTATGCTTGAAAGTTCCTACGGTGGCCTCTTTGGAACCAGTGCAGGTTTGGTTTAGAGACAGAGCGTTATAGAGCACCCCTGGCTTGAGGATAGTGCGCTAAATCACACTGCCTCCCATTCAAGATTGCATTGGTCCTCTTTAGGTCAAAAAATCCCTCCTTTGACTTGATTTTTCCCAAATTTCCTTTTGTTTCTACTTGCTAAAAGATCAACGATGTTTGTGTCTTTGAAATCAATTTATGATCCTTTGCTAGCCTTACTTTGGCTTTGATTGTTTATTGTTTCTTAAAAGATTTATTTATCACTATCAATTAGTTGTCAAAGTTAGTTTATAGTCAATTAAGCCATATTCAAAAGAAACTGTCGTAAAAGTCTTCATTTAGTTCAAAATGGAACTATCATAAAGTCTTCATTCTGGGAAAAGATTGATTGATTGTATGTGCATTAGTTTCCTTTTATTCATATCAGCATTAAGGGAATTGAAAAGAAAAATTTGCATCATGCATTGAAAAAGTTTGTGTGTGCTCATAGGAATAGTTTAGGGAAATTGAATTAGATGTGTTCTTTGTTCTTTGATTAAAAGAATCTGATTTCTCTATCCCTACTAGCTAAGGTTTTCATTGTTAAAATTGAATGAAAAGAATTCTTATCATATTAGTTGCATTCTGGGAATTTGAAATACATCACATGGTGAACCTTGAAAGGAAAATTATTAATCAAGATCAACTTAAAATTAACATCAATTAACCTAATGGAACATTGTCACCTAATGCGAAACATTTAGAGGTTCGAGGTTAGAGATATATTCCAGCATCATAAAACATAGCAACAGTCACTAACTTGTATGTTATACATTCTAAGTGTCATACCTCATGCCACGTACGTGAGTATATCATAGCTCATCCACGTACCTTCGACTATATAGGGTGGTGTTATAGTAAGTAAAGTATAAATGAATGCTCTCACTTTGCAGTTTCACATTAGACAATGCTAATACATATTGAGCCTACACATACTTCTGGGTATATATGGGAGGACAACGCTAGATTTCTATCCATCCCTAGGTAATTGAGTCGGTTGCCTTGTACACTGTGATACACAGAACACAACATTCGAGGGGATTTTGTGCCCATACTTCTCGGTTCAATGGGAGGTATTGCAAAGTTCATAGTTGCTTTGTAAACTTTTTTGCCTAGCTTACCCCTTCTTTGTTTATTTATTTTTGTAATAAAATCAATCATCAATAATGGAGGAAAATCAACACTTACCCCATCGTTAATGGAGAGCAGTGACTAAACTGCGTTTATTGCCTGAAGCTACACATATCTTGTCGAAGCGGTCTCATTTGATTGGATCATGTACTTCACAAACTTCTAGTTCTTCATGTCAATTACCAGAAACACCTATATTGGTAAGTACTGTGACCCTAGTTACTCCTATAGTTACTGGTACATTTGTTACAGAATTTTAATCTCCATGATTACTTAAGGAAGCTAGAACTAAATCTAGTGAAACAGTAACCCAAGTTGTTCAGCAACAAGTTGATTCTCAATATAAAGTTGTTCAACAAGAAATTACTTCTGAACATGAATTCGTTCAACCAGAAGTTGATCTTGATCCTATCACTATTCAATTAGAAGTTACTTCTAAACCAAAATTTGTTCACGAAGCCCAAGCTGAACCTATTCTTTTACTAGAACATTTGGATCTTGAAGTTGAACAATCGAAAGTTGTTACCATACCCGAAGAATATCGATCGATAGATCCTCAAACATTTGTAACTGTCCAGCTTTCATCTTTACCTCAGGAATAAATACTAGAAATCTATTAAGGACTCGACGGTGAAATCCTTGCACCTCATTTTATTTCAATAGAAGAGGAACCTGTGGTAGAATCATCGATAACTCCATTCCATTTTGGAACTGGACTTTATTTATATCCTGACACTGCTCATTTTACTGCTCCTTTTGATCTTGATTACTTTGATACACCTATTGATTCATTAGGAAAATTATTTGGACATTTGACTATGGGAGAGTCAACATCCTAGATTATACCATATGTTACAGCTACAGCAGAATATTTTGTTGCAACCTTTTGATGTTTAATACAACACATGAGTCACATTTGTATGGAGTTCTGTCCATCCCATCGAGTTACCAATATTTATCTCGAACCCACTCAAGTGTTTCTTCTAGTCCTTAGTCTTCACCAGTGTCCTCTATAGGAATTTTATCAAGTTCCTCATTAATGGCTACTAAACAGTTGGACCCATCAAGTTCATATCAAGCTGGTTCATCTGGTTACTTTCCTATATATCTGCTTTACACTAGACTACCCCAATAAGGAGAATAATATGCACATTCTCCTTATCCTCCATTTTCTGGGGGGAAACCATATGTCATTATTCCATCATCTTTAGGTCAACCTGGAATGACTGTTTGTCAGTGGCAACCAACAATGCCCGTTCAACCTAGGATAGTGTATCCATCACAACCTTTGCAATTTGTCTCATCCATACCTACAATAATTGTTGTTACAACTTTACCGCAGTCACAAGCTTAGATTGTTGTATCTCAACCTGTGTAAGCTACTCCTTCAAACTTAGACCCCCATGTTTTAGGTATACAGATCCATCCTTCTCAGGTAGTTTTACAACAACCACTTGTGCCTAGAGTCCAACAATTTTAGGCTAGTTTGCCTTTTACTAGAATGAGTCAGACTTACATTGGTTTAGTGTATTCACAACCTGGTCAATTTTACATTGGTGGGAAACAACTGTTAAATCAACAACCATTGTATCCACAACAACAACAATTGCTTCAACAACCTTGGTAGCCCCAATATCAGCAACAACAATTCCAGCAATACCAACCTCAACATGGACTTGGTCAACAAGCCCATGTTGGGTTTAGTCAACAACATGTTTACCCAGGTCTTGGTCAACAAGCTTATGCTGGGTTTGGACAACATCAAATGTATCTTGGTGCTCAACAACAACCTTACATCGGATTTTCTCAAGAAACTTCCCATATCAAGGTTACCAACAACAGATGCCTTACACTGGTATGAAAAGGCCTATTGCCCAGGAAATTCCATCTTGCCCTGGATATGCTCAACCTAACCTCAATAGACAACTACCTTTTGTTACAACACTTGAGTTACCAAATCTAAATCAGCTCACCAATGACCCAATTCTTTATGCACCTTGGTGGATGGTGATTCCTCATAAGTTATGTTCTGATATTCTGAAATTCAATGGAAACCTTGGAGAAGACCTATCCAACCATGTCATGATTTTTAATTTATGGTGTTCATCAAACTCCTTGAATGATGATTTTATTAGACTATGCATTTTCTAGAGAATGCTTACTAGCTCAATTGTGAAGTGGTACATTGAGTTACCATGAGATTCTTTTGATAACTTCACTACCTTAGCTACCACAACTTTAACCCACTTCCAGTTACCCATATGATATGAAATTGAAATGGAGATGTTAACCAACTTCAAATAGACTACTGCTACTTATATCTATGATCATATTCATGAGTGGCGTCGTCGGTGTCAAATGGTTAAAACATATGTTCCTGATCAACTCTTAACTAAATGGTTTAGAAAATCCTTGTTGCCATCTATCACTGAGGATCTGGCGAAAGGTGGAGTTGTCACAGAAGAGCAAGTAATTGGTCGTGCCCAATATTTGGACATGATTTATACACAGTCTGGCATGCTTTATGACAAGATCCCAAATGCATCCCAACCAGCTTTCATTGTTCCTCCTCCACCATCGAGTAAGGATTCTCATGCCGGCGACGGTGTGATTGGTTCTTCGCACACCAATGGCAGGTAGACCATCTGGTAAAAGACTTTCCATTTCTAATCAAACTACAAATTCACTTGATAACACTCTTTCTTCCAAAATCAATTTCATTTCATCTGACAAAGGCAAGGATGAAAAGCAACTAGGAGGCAAGAAGAATAGGAAAAGAAAGAACAAACAAAAATAATTCCCCTCAAGAGAAATCATCGGATTCCTCTCTTTCGGCTACAAAATCTCGTTACCCATGTTTAATCTCTAATGATGAGAACTTTATGCGAGATTGTCCTCACTGCTCCAAAGTCTTAAAGCTTTTGAATACTCCTAATACATCTGTAGTGTTCACTCATCCTTTTTCGAATCCAAAGACACATATTGTTGGTACTAGCCATGCTTCCACTTCCCAAGTGCTTATGCTATCCATCTCTAAGTCGAAAAATGATATTTTGTTGTCAAAACAAAGTAGAAATTATGGAAATCAACCATCACTATCGAATAGCCAGGCTCATCAACCTAATCCTTCGACCTTGACTTCGTCTGATCCTATTCCACCACCTATTGAACCAGAGTTGACAATAAAACTGCCTAAGGGAGTTGTACATAAATCAACATTTAGTCCTTAAGCTCGAGCTGCACAGAAGTATAACAGAGTAGAATATTTGGCTCAATCACCTTCTCCTATGTCAATGCTTGAGGTGCTTTAGAACTATCCCTCCCAAAAGTAGGCTTTGCTGTTAGCAATTGGTGGAATCGATCCAATTGATTCCAATCTTGTTGTTTTCAACCATGCTGGTTATATGCCACAGTTACCAGCACAATTAGCATTCTTGATTCAGGTAAATTCCTTGAATAAACTTATTCACCGAACTATTATTGATGAGGGGGAATCTACTTGTATTATGTCTATGAATTGCTAGAAAACACTTGACTCACCACCTTTGTCACATTCACCAACAATGTTAAAAGCTTTTGACAGTCGCACATACACGCCTTCTGGAATATTAAGTAATCTGCAAATCGAACTAGGAGGAAAAATAGTAACCGTTGAAGTTGAGGTTGTTGATGGACCCCTTGACTAAAACATTTTTCTAGGAGGACCATGCATTTATGCTATGGCTACTGTGGTTTCTATGTATTTTCGTACGATTGCATTCCCTCATAAGGGTGGAATCACAGTTATCGACCAACTCGCCTTCTTCACCTCTATTTCACAGGCCACTAGAAGTATTCTGTTTGTACACATAACCCCACTATCTCTTAAAAGCATTGGTGTAGGTATCATTAAAGATTCTTCCCTAATGGATACTTTTTCAGTACCACCACCATCAAACTTTGCGGAAGTGGAAAAAGTTGAGACTTGCAACATGATATGTTCCACTTCATCTAACTTAAGGGAGATTACTAATAGCTCTAATGTTGATAGTAGTAAAGAAATCATGTCACTAAGCCCTAGTGAGCTTGCATAGCAATCAATATTTTTGGCTTGTGTGACAAAACCAAATCCATATTCATCAATTGTATGGGTAGATAATTCATTAAAATATGGTACTTCCTCTAATCTTTTTTCACCTATATTTTCTACTAATGAAGGAATTATCCAATCAATGTTAACGGAAGGAGAACCATGGAAAGATTATCATCATTGTTCCCCTATTCTGGATCACATAAAAGATTATTCAAATTAACTTCATCATCCTTCATTTGTAGATTTCCTTTTGAATTATATTTTCATAGATACAGTAGACTCCGAGTTAAACTTGTCAAATATCGAGGAAACCGTTTCTATCAATCTTTTGTCCAAACCTAACCTTGTAGAAAGCATTCATTGTTGAAAATATTGTTCTCCATCAGAACTTGATATTTACTGTGCTCTCTTTCATTAATTCTAAGATATATTTGCATGGTCATATGAGGAGATGCGAGGAATTAAATCTAGTATAGTTGAACATGAAATCAAAATGTTTCCTGATGTCAAAACAGTATAACATCACCTCCATCATGTTCATCCAAAGAAGGCTATTGCTATTAAAATGGATGTTGAAAAAAATTTCGTCGTAGATTCATATACCTCGTTCCTCTTACTGATTGGGTTTCCAATATTGTTCTTGTCATGAAGAAACAAGGGACAATACAAGTGTGCATCGATTATAGGGATGTTAATCAGGCTTGTCCAAAGGACAATTATCACACTCCCTTTATCGATCAGATTATTCATGAATGTGCCAGATGTGAAATATTTCCATTTATGGATGGTTTTTCGGCTATAATCAAATCAATATTTACCTTGAGGACCAATCTAAAATTTCTTTTATTTGACCATGGGGCGCATTCGCTTATAGGAAGCTCCCTTTTGGTTAAAAGAATGTAGGGGAAACATTTTAGAGGGCAATTAAGTATGCCTTCCATGAGATCAAACATATCGTTCAACCATACCTTAATGATTTTCCTGCTCATTCATGAAATCAGACTGATCAACTACAACATTTGAGGGTTATATTTTTATGGTGCTGATGCTACAAAATACAACTCAATCCACACAAATGTGTGCTTTGTGTTGGTTCTAGTCATTTTCTTGGATTCGTAATGTCTAATGAGGGAATTTGACTCAATCCAATAAAGGTTTAGGCAATTCTTGACTTGCCTCCACCTTCCAATCTACTACAATTATAGAGACTCCAAGGGAAGGATAACTTTCTGAGGTGGTTCATTCCCAATTATGCTAAAATTGCTAAAGGATTTACTCATCTAGTGAAAAAGGGGATACCCTTCCATTGGGATCAGGCTGTGTAAGCTTCCTTTGATTCCTTAAAGATACCTTGATTAGAGCCTCATTTGTGTATTCCCCGAATTACCAAAACAACTACTTCCTCTACCTTGCCACTGCAAATAGGACCATTAGAATGGTTTTAGTCCAAGAGGAAGATGGGATTGAACATCCAATATATTATTTCAGCTGCAATCTCAATAATACAGATGTTAAGTATTCCTACATCAAAAAGTTAGCTTTGGTTGTTGTTCAATCTATGCAAAGATTTTGCCACTATATCCTGCTCGGAAAGACCACTGTCATTTTGGATTGCAACCCTATGACATATATTTTGTCATGTTAATTGTTGGGGGGGGAATAACCAGAATGGATTGCCACTTTCTAGGAATTTGATTTGGAGTTCATCAAATCCAAATCAAAGAAATCCCTTGTTTTTTAGAAGCTTCTTTGTGACCTACACTTTAATACCATTGATTCAACATTAGAGCCATCAATTATGGATGAGTCTTTGTTCCTGATTTCGTCATCTAACCCATGGTATGCAGAGATACTGATTTATCTCTAGACCGAAACTTTCTGAACTAATACCTCTCACTCGCAATAGCAACATCTGATACCAAGCCAAAGATTATCTGATCATTGGTGACATCCTTTATCGTCATGGTATCGATACAATTCCACAAATGTGCCTCACTCATGGGGAAGTTGTGAAAGTTTTGAATGATTTCCATTTATGTCCTTGTGGTGGACACTTGTCTAGTTATGCTACCGTGCAGACAATTCTCCATGCTAGTTACTTCTGGCCTTCCATATTCAAATATTGCATTATTACCATTAGAAGTTGTCATGCATGCTAGATCTATGACTATAAAGCTAGATTACCACCTACACAATTGCATCATGTCATCATTGTTGGACCATTCGCCAAATGGGGCATTGACTCCATGACATGTAACCCCACCTTAACCAGGGGGCATGCGTACATTATAGTCATTGTTTTCTATTTTACAAAATGCACTGAGGTGATGCTGACATTAAATAATAGTGGCGAGATGGTTGTGCTTTTCTTTTTCAACCATGTGGTTTCCTAGTTTGGTGTACCATAGGCTATAGTTATAGATCATATGTCGCATTTTCGCATTCACATGATGGCTGAGTTAACTACAAAGTTAGAACTTTCACATGATAGTTCTACTCCTTATTATCGGCAAGTTAAAGGACAAATTGAGGTGATCAACGAAGTCCTAAAGCGAATGCTTCAAAGAATGATAGGAGTCCATAAATGAAACTTACATTTAATAATGTACTCTTCTTTGTGGGTATTGTTATCACTCAAGTTGTCCCTACGCTCCTAATAGGGATACGGCCGAGGTAACCACAAACCAATCTTCTGATTGCAGGTTCTAGCCCACCTGCAATCGGAGAGGGCTCTCTCCTTTTGATTCAACCTTAGTTGATGATTTTAGGCTAGCTTTCTAACTTCAAGGGAATGTTGACTGTGATTGGAAGGAAGGTAGGATTCTTGAACGAAGAGGCACGGTAAGGTGTGATAAGTTTCGAACCATTGGGCATGGAGTCACAGATTGAGGCATGCGAGCATTTTCTTGGTCACAAGGGGATACGGAGCGGGATAGCCACATAGGATACAATACTCGGTCTGCTGAAAGTATGGAATGAACATTAGGGATGAAAGGCAAAAGAGAATCATTTCATCATGCTGACAAAGAGGAGAAGTGGATGAGTGGGATCCCGGAGCAGTTAAGAATTTCTAAGACATGCACTCATATGTGAAAGAAACAGGGTAAACCAGATCATTTAAGAATACAAGCTCATAACTGTTTCTGAAGAAAACATTGAAAAATGCAGAAATTGAACTTAACGTGTATTGGAACAAATCTTAAGCTATTCTTTTTTCCTACAATTTAGAAAGGCAGAAAGATGATAAAAACATAAAATAAAACAGGGGAGAAGAACACTTATTGGATCATGTAGAGACACAGGAATTCCGTGATCATTCCTTGGCCAAGGGAAAACATCAAGTTGTTTCGCAATCCATGCTTTCAGCAATATTTGATTATGAAAATTATGACAGTTACAGTGCGAGTCTCTGCTCAGAGAAAATGTTGGAAAGAAGACTAACCAGCAACTACTACCAACGATCCAACCCCTCACAACATTGCTTAGGGTCGTATTTATAAACAAAATATTGGAAAGACATCAT
This sequence comes from Pinus taeda, assembly GCA_000404065.3. Taxonomy (NCBI): domain Eukaryota; kingdom Viridiplantae; phylum Streptophyta; class Pinopsida; order Pinales; family Pinaceae; genus Pinus; species Pinus taeda. The sequence goes on along the minus strand of APFE030194580.1, from coordinate 142,549 downwards.
TACAAGTGACCTTGACAGGTCTGTTTAGAACTCTTCAAAAATCTAAATGCTACTGCAATTAAATGCAAGTAAATCTTTTTGGTTGTACTGGGGGCAGCTGGATCGGAACAGGTGACGAGGTGGCCCTTGGGGACCAGATGCGGTGCTGCTGGAGTGAATGTGCTTCGGGGTTGCAGTTCGGCTTTAGTGTGAATTGAATGTGCAATAATTGTGATTTGAGAGCTTCAAGTAGTTTCGCCCTCCTTCTATGAATCTGCTGGAAGATATTCAATTTTATCTTGCTTCGGGTTGCTGCTCAAAATATTCGCTGATACACTTTGTCGCTACATTGATGGCTTCCGTCGTCGACTGATACTCTTTGACACGCTTGATGCCTGCTGATTTGATCTGATACACTTTAAACTCTGTGATTGATCTGTTGTTGTCTTTAAACCGGATCCTTTGGCATGATCGGGCGATTTTCGGGCTCTTTCGGTGCGTAATGGGCTCAGCAATCAGAAGATTCCCTGAAGATTCCTCGAAATGGCCTATTTCCTGTAGCGATGCGTGATTAGCGCTACGTGCGTAGGAAACTGCCTCCGTTTCTTGATCTGGAGCTCCGAAGTGCGATTTTTTTTCCTGCGCGAAGCTTTTTCGGCTTTCTGGCTGCTGACGTAAGCATGGCGTCGGCTGTACGGCGGATGACGTCAGCTGTGGGTCCCTGGTACAGAGCGACGTGGTGAGGTATTGGATGCACCGCGGTGAAGAGACTTCGACGCGATATCGCATCGGCAGGGAACGAGGGGGGACTTGGTTTGGAGACTTGGCGCTTGCGACTGCCGATCGCCGACATCGCAATATCGCATCGGCGGAGACCGAGAGGTGAATGGATTGGACACTCGGCATTTGTGATCGCCGATCTCCGATATCGCAATATCGCATCGGAGGGGGATGGATGGGTAACGATTTGCATGAATATGAGCGTGCGAGGTTGCGATGCGAAAACGGTTTTGAGGAGGAAAGAGCAAGTAAGTGGGTGTGAAGGGCATTTGAGGTTTCGGAAGGGGTCCGATCACCTCGGAGGGATTTTTATACTTTGGAAGGAGTCCATTGTATCTGGAAGGTGGTTTTGGAGGTCGGGGTTCTTGCTGAGTTTCTGATAAACTGACCAATTCCCGGGAGATATTATGGTTATTTTTCAACCAGGGGGAAGGATATTACATAGGGGGATTTTACTTAATATTAATAAGGGGATGGAAAGAATAGGGAGCTAAATAATAATGTTAGTCGTTAATATGGAGGTGGTACGAAAGCGCTAAGTTCAGGAGTGCTTAGGCTGTTACGAGGGGGTAGGACCATACTTCGGGAGAAAATATGGAACAACTTTGAGTAAAGCAGATCTTTACTTAAGCCAGAGTTATGAAGATGATGGAACTTAAGAGTTGTCAAGTAGATCTTGACTTCTTTTGGGGAAATTAGTTAATGATTGGGGAAAACAGAGGAGGGGAGTCAATTATACCTCTTTTGAGCTTTTTTGCTTACAAATACTTGCTGATTATGTCCTGCATGATATGATACCTGAAAACCTGGAACTCGTCAGCAATTCAACAGCCTCAGAACTACCTACCCAGCCTACTTGCCTAGCATTTTTTCTTCTTTTGTTTGGGGGTGCACTTATACTTGCAAACCCGTCATTCATTTTTCTTTTGATGCTTTCCTATCTACATACTACCCTTATATCTTCCTGAGCCCAGCTTAAGCTGTTGGGCTCGTCTGTTTCTCTACCTATCTAAGAATCTACCAAGATTAAACTGTTTGGACAGATTTGTAATCTCTATATTCTAAAACATGAAATTTAAACCTAGGGAGACCAAGATTAAACTGTTTGGACCTCCCTTTAACTAAAAATAGTGATACCGGCATAACTTTACAAAACTTGAAGGCAATTGAATGAACTTGTAGTAGCCTTCTTCATTTGGAGACTGTTTGAGCAAATATGGAGCATTGCAGCAAGCAAAGTATGACATATTTGGCTTGTGAAATGCCAATCATGAAAAATGAATACCTGCTGCAGCCTGCAGTAGGAAGCTAACAGTGGCTCCACTCAGGAATGGCTTCTCCCTGTGAGAAGTCAAGAATAGCAGGCCAGAACGCCTTGGTTTTTAGTTTCTTGCTGTCCTCAGCAAAACTTATTTTCTCTGGCTGCTTTATTCCTTCTACCTACCTACCCTAACCAGCAGTTACTTTGCCATTAGGTAAAATCAAACAACCAGTGCAGCCATTTAAGCAACTGAGAAACGAAATAAACTTGCTGACTGATCATTTCTGAACACAAAATCATCATCCGGCCATATGCTTTTACAACCAAAATTGTGGCCTCCATCACTTGCTGCTGAAGCATACGGTCTTCACTAAGAAAACACGTTAACAAATTTTTGTTAAGCCAAAGTTCCATGTAATCTGCGATTGGATCGATGAACTTACCCTATGAGAGAACTTCTTCTACTTTCTCTTGGACAGATGGGGCGGCTGCGTCCTCGGTGGTAAGCCTGGCAGTCGACCGTTCTGTCTTGACAATAGAATCATGCAGAGTTTGTGAATCAGCAGGTAGCAGCATCTTCTCCTGAGTTGAGGACGGGAGACTTCGGCATGACTCAGGATCCTTTGGGTCGGAAGGAGCAGCTGCATCTTTGGTAATGAGCCTAGTAGATGATCCTTCTGTCTTTCCCTTGGAACCTAGATCACACAGAATCCGCAAGTCCTCAGGCAACAGTGTTCCCTCCTGAATAGGGGAATGGATGATCTGGCATGATTCCGGGTTCTTTGGGTCGGAAGGAGCAGCTACATCTTCGGTGATGGCCCTAGCCGATGATCCTTCTGTCTTTCCCTTGGAACCCAGATCATACTCGAATTGTAATTCAAGAGACAACACTATTTCCTTGTGAAATGGAGGAGTAATGTTTTGGTAAAACTCTTGGGGGTTGCGGAAATCATAAGACTAACTTTGAGCTCCCAAGGGTTCAATTTCACTCCCATATTTTTCCACAAGAAACTCAAGGAAAATTTTATTTCGGCCGCCTAGTATTTTTGACAATACCGTTCTAAAAAATTCTTCATTAAGCTCAAACTCTGATAAACTTTCTCTGCATTTTTCTAAAGCTTCCTCTAAAGGAAGTTCCTCCCAGTATTCGGTCATTCTCTCTTGTTGTTAATACATGGGGCACTTGGCTGTAACATTTGGTTCGTTCCTCAGTGGAGCCTTTGATTGAAATTGAAGTGGAGTCGCCAGATGGATGCCTAGACTCTGAAGTGCCTGATCTCGATCCACCATCAAAGATCAGAACTAAGCGTGGAAAGCTTTGAAAAATAGGAGCACTTCCTCTAGTGGGGTTTAAAGATGAATAGGGTGCTTGAATCCCCAATGGAGTGCACAGATACAGGTCGACCGAGGCTTTTACAATTCGGTTTCTTCCTTTGTAGAGTTGCAGAGTGGTTGTATTGATTTATCTGAGGAGGTCCCCAGTGGAGTCGCCATTATGTTATCACTTAGGTTGTCACTAGGCTCCTAATAGGGATACGGCTGGGGTAACCACAAACCTATGTTTTTATTGCAGGTTCTAGCCCACCTGCAATCAGAGAGGACTCTCTCCTTTTGATTCAACCTTAGTTGATGATTTTAGGCTAGCTTTCTAACTTCAAGGGAATGTTGACTGTGATTGGAAGGAAGGTAGGATTCTCGAACGAAGAGGCATGGTAAGGTGTGATAAGTTTCGAACCATTGGGCATGGAGTCACAGATTGAGGCATGCGAGCGTTTTCTTGGTCACAAGGGGATACGGAGCGGGATAGCCATACAGGATACAATACTCTGTCTGCTGAAAGTACGGAATGAACATCAGGAACGAAAGGAAAAAGAGAATCATTACATCATGCTGACAAAGAGGAGAAGTGGATGAGTGGATCCCGGAGCAGTTAAGAATTCCTAAGACATGCACTCATATGTGAAAGAAACATGGTAAACCAGATCATTTAAGAATACAAGCTCATAACCGTTTCTGAAGAAAACATTGAAAAACGTAGAAATTGAACTTAAGGTGTATTGGAACAAATCTTAAGCTATTCTTTTTTCCTGCAATTTAGAAAGGCAGAAAGATGATAAAAACATAAAATAAAACAGGGGAGAAGAACACTTATTGGATCATGTAGAGACACAGGAATTCCGTGATCATTCCTTGGCCAAGAGAAAACATCAAGTTGTTTCGCAATCCATGCTTTCAGCAATCTTTGATTATGAAAATTATGACAGTTACAGTGCGAGTCTCTGCTCAGAGAAAATGCTGGAAAGAAGACTGACCAACAACTACTACCAACCAACTAACCCCTCACAACATTGCTTAGGGTGGTACTTATAAACAAAATATCGGAAAGACATCATTACAAGTGACCTTGACAGGTCTGTTTAGAACTCTTCAAAAATCTAAATGCTGCTGGAATTAAATGCAAGTAAATCTTTTTGGTTGCGATGGGGGCAGCTGGATCAGAACAGGTGACGAGGTGGCCCTTGGGGACCAGATGCGGTCCTGCTGGAGTGAATGTGCTTCGGGGCTGCAGTTCGGCTTTAGTGTGAATTGAATGTGCAATAATTGTGATTTGAGAGCTTCAAGTAGTTTCACCCTCCTTCTATGAATTTGCTAGAAGATATTCAATTTTCTCTTACTTCGGGCCGCTGCTCAAAATATTCATTGATACACTTTGCCGCTACATTGATGGCTTTCGTTGTCGACTGATACTCTTTGACACGCTTGATGCCTGCTGATTTGATTTGATACACTTTAAACTCTGTCATTGATCTGCTGTTGTATTTAAACCGGATCCTTTGGCACGATCGGGCGATTTTTGGGCTCTTTCGGTGTGCAATGGGCTCAGAAATCAGAAGATTCCCTGAAGATTCCTCGAAATAGCCTATTTCCCGTAGCGATGCGCTAATCGCGCATGAGAAACTGCCTCCGTTTCTTGATCTGGAGCTCCGAAGTGTGATTTTTCTTCCTGTGCAAAGCATTTTCGGCTTTCTGGCTGTTGACGTAAGCATGGCGTTGGTTGTACGGCGGATGACGTCAGCTGTGGGTCCCTGGTACAGAGCGACGTGGTGAGGTATTGGATGCACTGCGGTGAAGAGACTCCGATGCAATATCGCGATATCGCATCGGCGAGGAACGTGGGGGGACTTGGTTTGGACACTTGGCGCTTGTGACTGCCAATCGCCGACATCGCAATATCACATCGGTGGAGACCGAGAGGTGAATGGATTGGACACTCGGCGTTTGTGATCGCCGATCGCCGATATCACAATATCGCATCGGTGGGGGATGGATGGGTAATGATTTGCATGAATATGAGCGTGCGAGGTTGCGATGCGAAAACGGTTTTGAGGAGGAAAGAGCAAGGAAGTGGGTGTGAAGGGCATTTGAGGTTTCGGAAGGGGTCCGATCACCTCGGAGGGATTTTTATATTTTGGAAGGAGTCCATCGTATCTGGAAGTTGGTTTTGGAGGTTGGGCTTCTTGCTGAGTTTCTGATAAACTAAGCAATTCCCAAGAGATCTTATGGTTATTTTTCAACCAGGGGGAAGGATATTACATAGGGGGATTTTACTTAATATTAATAAGGGGATGAGAAGAATAGGGAGCTAAATAATAATGTTATTCGTTAATATGGAGGTGGCATGAAAGCACTAAGTTTGAGAGAGCTTAGGCTGTTACAAGGGGGTAGGACCATACTTCGGGAGAAAATATGGAACAACTTTGAGTAAAGCAGATCTTTACTCAAGCCAGATTTATGAAGATGATGGAACTTAAGAGGTGTCAAGCAGATCTTGACTTCTTTTGGGGAAATTAGTTAATGATTGGGGAAAACAGAGGAGGGGAGTCAGTTATACCTCTTTTGAGCTTTTTTGCTTACAAATACTTGTTGATTATGTCCTGCATGATATGATACCTGAAAACCTGGAACTGGTCAGCAATTCAACAGCCTCAGAACTACCTACCCAGCCTACTTGCCTAGCATTTTTTCTTCTTTTGTTTGGGGGTGCACTTAGACTTGAAAACCCGTCATTCATTTTTATTTTGATGCTTTCCTATCTACATACTACCCTTATTTCTTCCTGAGCCCAGATTAAGCTGTTGGGCTCGTCTATTTCTCTACCTATCTAAGAATCTGCCAAGATTAAACTGTTTGGACAGATTTGCAATCTCTATATTCTAAAACATGAAATTTAAACCTAGGGAGACCAAGATTAAACTGTTTGGACCTCCCTTTAACTAAAAATAGCGATACCAGGATAAATTTACAAAATTTGAAGGAAATTGAATGAACTTGTAGTAGCCTTCTTCATTTGGAGACTGTTTGAGCAAATATGGAGCATTGCAGCAAGCAAAGTATGACATATTTGGCCTGTGAAATGCCAATCATGAAAAATGAATACCTGCTGCAGCAGGAAGCTAACAGGTATATCGAACCTCGGTAAGAAATGCAACTAGATTCACACCATTTCAATTGGTGTATGGTCTGGAGGCAATCTTCCGGATACAATGTGAAATTTCATCTCTTAAACTTGCAACTGACTTGTTACTTGACACTTTTGATGCAAAAGCACATTTCTTAGAACTTATCCATCTAGATGAAACTCGTTGTGAAGCCACATTGGCTAACAAAGAATATAAGAAATGAACCAAGGCATAATATGACAGAGATGTCAAGCCTCGCATTTTCTCAGAAGGAGACCTGGCATGACTTTATGGTTAGGAAGATGATAAACTAGGAGCAAGGAAATTTAAACCACCATGGGTGGCTCCTTACGTTGTCAAGTGTGTTCTGGCAAAAGGTGCCTACGTGTTGGTGGATTATGATGGAATTCCATTGTCACAACCTTGAAAGAGGCTATACGTCAAACATTACTATGCTTAATTAAGTGTAGTAAAATCATCATATATCTGCTTTAATTACATGTGTGTGTGTTAGTGTGCCTTTTAGATTTTTTATGTGATTAACTAATCCACTTTGCATTTGTTTTAGATGTCAGAATCTTTGGAACCATTTGTTGGTTACACAGATGGTGCTAGTCATAGTACTAGAAACTATCTTCTACAACATGGGCCGTTTTTGCTCCAAGTGCTGAGTTAGTTACTTTTCAAGGGATTTTTATCAGTCAATCAATGAACAATATCGTTGAGTATAGAGCATTGATACAACTTCTTCCTGATGCAATTTCACTTGAAATTCGGTAAATCATTATTAGGCTGGACTCAAAACTCATTGTATTGCAACTAACAAACATTTATATCATCTGAAACCCAACGATTCTTCTTATGTTCCTTAAAGTTCGTCTTTTTGAAAGACATTTTGAGCACATTCAACATCAACACATTTCTAGAAACTTCAACACATTAACTAATTCATTAGCAAACTATGTGTTAAACAAACATTTGCGACACATCTAAAAGTAATTTTTCAATTCACATCATTAGTTGAATAGGATTATAGATAACCATATATATGTAAACTCTGAAAGTAAAAATAGATAGATGTTTTAAGGTTTTTACAAAATTTGTTTCCAAGACATGTTTGGTCATCTAACCTAAAAAATCAAAATGCATGAAAAAATCATCCTATGTAGACCTAGTGATGCTCATGATAACAGGTCACAACTTGAGCTATCATGCACAAGAGCTGCATCCAATAACCAGGAACACTAATAGTATGGCACTACAGCTTCATAGGTAACTCCTCGATGTCGACATCTAGAATATCATGGGATAATCCCACTACATGATCCTATAACTCTGCTAGTGTCTCAACCAAATCCAAATCCTAGAGAACTTCTCTCCCAACATTTCTTTGCACTGGTCCATGTGCCTCTTATTGGTGTCTCATAGGTTAAACAATACCAACATCTACATGCATGAGAACGATTTTCATTTAGTCTTGGAAACATAAAAACATAAAAACATGTAGAAACTTGAAAATAAAAAAACAGTTGGCCAAGAAACAATTTATCTAAAGCACCCCATTGAGCACCCACTAGTAAACTCAACTCTTGATCTCCATGAAAATCCATCCTTGTGTATGGATGCTCCTTGATGACAATGTGTTGTCAATCGAGCTAACTAGAGAATGCAATAGAAAATGTAATCGATGATTGACCAGAAATTCTAGCCATCAATTTGACCTACCTCTGCATCCGTGGATCTCTAGGACTGGCTACACCCAGTGTTACATGTTAAGGCTGCATCAACGAAATTCTCTCTAAGGTAAAGGAAATTAAGATCAATCTATAGCTAAAGTTCTTTGTATTATGGATCTTTACGTTTGTCATTTTCTCTTTCAATGAAGAAAGTACTGCCTCACACCAGTTGAATAAAGTTGGCTCTAGTCACTCAAGTGCATAGTGCATGTATGATCTGTTTTCCATATGGAGTGTCACATTTCCTACCAACTTTGTGATGGTAAAAAGGGTTGTTCTCAAATGAAAATCATATATATATTTGATGATTATCTTTCTGTCCTTGCTAGGCTATGTACCTGGCCAACAGAATTTTTGACAATAGTCCCTCACTAATTTCCCTCCACGGGAGGAACCTGAAAGTGAAATGGAGGCACCTTGTCTTGAAAACCCTATAAGAAAGTAAAAATACTCGATCATAATAGGGACCACTTTGAGCCTTATGTGAAAATCCTGATATGTTGGATCCCATGGATGAACTAGGAACTGCAATAGTTTTGATTGTTTCCTCATTCTGGACAACCTAAAGTATTTTAGCAACTGATAGCTTTTGAGGGCCTCAACTATACCTGGATTATTTAGGGAAACCATGTCTTGTTCTTCATGTTCTCTATCTTGCCAAGTAATAGACATTCTGATCCCATGAAAGCCTAAAATCAAACCATAATATTAATTAGGATCCTTTTCATGGAAAAAAATTAAGAAATTTTGGGCCAAATTGGTGAAACAAGTTTGTGAAACTCACCCAGTGCAGTCCAGGCAACTACATTGTAGTGTAGCTAGCCTTCTGTTTGGGATCTCCCTAGCATATTTTTCGACATGGAAGTGTGCGTTGATCCGAGTGAGAAATATTCAAACCCTAGGGGGCATAAAAGCTCTAAAAACTTGCATGAAATAGTAAAATAATGACATGGAATGAAAGAGGAGGGGTAGATCTTCTACCTCGTCTAGACAACACGAGAAATGATCCACATAATGTCTCACAATCAACTGCTAAAGATCGAGATAAAAAACAGGGTCATAGCAAAAACGGCATGGTAAATACCAAATGGTGAAAATAACATGGTAAATTCTTATTTTCATGTTTATCTCATAATCATTTAAAGACTAAAATTTACTATTTACCTATTTTACCAATGAAACAGGTATGTTTAATTCATTTAGTGTTACTTTGGACAGATTTACAACAGACTTATAGAATTTGACAGGCATGATCGTGAATTGTACTTTGACCATAGAGCATACTTTTATCTCTTTTTTGAACTCTCTTAAACATTGAAAAAGGAACCCCCTTCGAGTCCTCTTTAAGCTTTTTTCGGACTCTCTAAATATGAAAAAATTGCCATGTGCTTGTCCTTTTCAGCTTGTTAACGGATTAGAAACAATATCTACTTAGTATACATTTAACCCTTTTCCAGACTAAGATAGATTATTTACGAAAAAGGAATATGTTGATCGAACATGGTCAATAGGTTCTCTCTCATATTTTTTTATGCCTTTTCAGGCTTGAGAGAAAACCTTAAGAAAAAGAACTTATGGAGTTTTCTTTTTGTCCCTTTTTAACTCTCAAAACATGAAAAGGGCTAAGTTATCATTGTCGTTAAACTCGTTAAAACATAAAATAAAGACAAACTTGTCCATCATGACAAGACTGAGTTTCACCTTTTCCAGACTCGTTAAAACATCAAATAGTGATGGTTTCACTTGAAGGGTGGAATTATACAAAAAGAATATGTTATTCTCCTCAAACTTGATAAAAAGTAAAGAGGTACTAGTCAACAATTACTGGGGAAATTGGGAAAAGGGTTAAACCACTTTATGGCAGCAGGTCGCTCTTGAAAATGACACTTTCACTTCATCGTTGTGACTACATGGGATGTGTTATCTATTTGATGGTCATCATACCTTGGTCTATCATGCCATCCATTGCTTTTTTTTGGGTCAATGCTACCAATTCATTTAGTGTCACCGACATGTTAAAGCGAAGTCACTCGTTTTAAATTCATCCTTTGCAATACTCATAAACCTTCATTTTCATGACCACCATTCCTTAAGCTTATGTCATCAGTCACATTTTAGTCTCCAAAAATCATTGCACTTGTTTCTTATAGTTGATGTGGGATACATCAAGGCCCTCCTGCGACGAGTCGCTTCTTGTCGACATCAACACATTATCCAAGAAGTTGACATGGAAACACCCTTCCAGTACCTTGAGGCTTGCATACATCAATCGATGCATGCAGTTATTGACAGACAAAGAATTCATGGTATGCATTTTCGGGTACTGGCCAAAGCATTGCGTATGTCCGGTGGAGGTATCTTTCTCGCTTCTGGTGATAGGTTGACATCACTGGCCTTCAACCGAAAGACTTTGTATGGTGGTCGACATCAAAACATCGATTCACACCATGAAGAATGTACTGTAGTACCTTGAGGATCATTATCATTATCGGTGATCTCTCGCTTTGGTTAATAGCTTACATCATTGGCTAGTACTAGAGTGAACAATTGAACAATTGAGTGAGATATAAGACCCCAGATATATTTTCATCCATCTAGGCTGCAATTTCAGGAAAGTATCAAATCATCTGTATGATGGATTTACATTGATGGTCATCTGATCATGCGTCTATACCTGTAGATGACTATATATGTATTTATAATGAAATTTTATATGTAGAGCATGGGTATGCCTTCCCTCAGCAGTTCATGAGAAAAAATCAAAATATCATGGTATTATGTACTGTAATCAATGCAAGTCACCATCCACTTCGGAAACTCCTCATCACATTGTAAAACATATAAGTCCACATTATTATCTTTGATTTCATGCTTTAGGGTGTAGTTGTTACAGATCCATTTGGGGACATCAGTCGCATCGTTGAGATGAATACTTTTAGAGTTCACCAAACCCAAATTCAGTTGCTACATGCCATAGACAAGTCATCACTCTGAATGCCTCCTTCCCTAAGATTTTCTTGGCCTGAAGCCCTCCAGAAATGTCTTCTTGAGTGACTATCACAACCTTGGTCAGTGGTATGTGCATTTTAGTGTAGATAGGCCATGTCATGGTGCTTTCTATAGCACTTAGGTCCAGTTTGACCTGTGCTGGGTGAGATTGAGAAAAGCATCATAGGGTTGTAGGAATATTCTTATCTTTTGGATCCATCTAGAACATTCCCTCACTTATCATCTCCTATGAGCTCGAAATTTGATAAGGAATGAGTTAAGTAACCTCATATCCTCTCATCCCTTCCTCCATGTAGATTAACTCTAGGTTTCGAAGGGCATTCAATACCCTCATTTATGATGAAACCACCTCCATTTTCCTATAAATTGAGCACTCATCTAAGTGATCAGGGGCTAAACTTCGAGCATTTGTAGGGAGATACTATTGGTGTGAGGTTTGAGATTATAAGCAAGTATTATTATGCTACCAGAGTGTTGTGCTTTTGATGTGATGCTGGTTGGAACCTAAGCTAGAAGAGTGACAATGGGTCAGGCTTCATGGTTGTAACTGTTCCTTCTACTTAGTAAATATATTTACAACATTTCCCATATTCTTCTCTTTATGTATGATGATTATATGTGTAAATTATTTCAATTCCATTCGCTTATAGTAGATAGATCTCCTTCTTTGATTGGTTTTTGTCTTACCTTCGTGACTGCAGGTACTTGTCAAGTGGATTAAGTTCGAGAAGGAGCAACGGGAGCCAAACAAAGGAGACAAAGGGAATGTGAAATATAACAAGTATTTCCCTTTTCTTATTTATCTTCTATAGAAAAAGGTTAAGAACTTTAAATCTATTGTTCTAAATGTAGCTACCCAACTAGGGAAATTGTGTTTATTCTTGCATGCAAAATTCCACATAACAATATTGCATTCATATTTATTTATTTTGGATTAATTGTAATTGTAATTTTGTTAGTAATGTTTTTTCCATACATACATGCATGAAATAAAATGCTAAAATGGTTACACTGGCAGCATGACTATGCCTAGTCACCTTTCATGTAGTTAGGGTTAAGGATATATTAGTTTAGTTTTAGATTCCTTTCCTGTTTATATTACTTTCATTTTTTAAATTTTTTAATAAGAATGTAATGAGCCTTTGATGCTTCCTTGCATCTACTTCATTCTCTAATAAAGAGTGTTTGAGAAGTATGCTTTCTTAAAATTACGATTAAGTTGCGCTTGTTTATTTCTCTTAATAAAGTTTCGAACATTTTTTAAATTTGGAATGAAAATAAGGAAACATGAAGCTCCAAAGAATATTTTCAGTCAAGCATTGTTGAAAAAAATAATTTCCAATTCATAACAATTTCTATATGATGACTTTTCCATTCTTGTCCCTCAGTTTCATTATGAATTAGATCCAAATCAATAGCTCATTACATAGAAGTTAATTTAGTTTTGGTAAGTAGATGATTTTGAACATATGCAACATTTGAGAAATGCGTGGGAGAACTTTAAGATTCATGAGGCAAACTTGCAATTAATATTCTTCCAGGTATGCATTGACATGTTCATTTTCATTTGTTGTCAGTTTGTCTTTTCATCAATTTATTTCTTATTTTTGTTTTACTACTTTTTATAACTCTTCATGGGCTTGATTTTGCATACTTGAGATAAGTGATCAGTCAACCCTTGCCAGATCATATGCATGTTTAGGGAAGTATTTTTCTTTCTCATCAGAAATACTTCTGCTTTGTGCTCTAAATTAATGTCTCTTTAGATACTTTCATTTCTTCAGAAATCCATTGATATGAGTCAATAATCATAATTTTGCCTTTCATTGATGTAGCTAAAATTAAATTGTAGACTCTTTCTTATTCAGTTTTATGATAAGCAAAGGAAAATCGCAAAAATTAATTTTTGTGGCAAGCTATAAAATTCCATTATCCACCTTTTCCTATTTTGAACCATGCATCTACCAGGTTGAGTTGAGCCTTTCCATTGTACTCATTCATGATGCGTCGGCCTTAGTCACATTTCTTCTTTTGAATTGATTCAATATATCTATCTTGTAATTATTTGAATCCTGATCTTCTATTTTTCACTTTTCAATATCTTCATACCTTTAGGGTTTATGTTATACCAGAAGCATTTGAAAAGCCATCTTGAGAGTTGTCTCTTTGAGATCCATGAGGCCTAGAAGTCATATTGAACTATTATCATAAATGGACTCCAATATTATGTTTTTATCCAATATTAATTTTGAGCTTCCTTTTATCGAAACTCTCATTTAAAAGATTTACAATAAATATTTATATTGGTACCTCTCATATTGGAAGTGAAAATCAATTAAATCTCTGAAAATGAATTCCACCCAAAACATTTTAATAGACTAGATTATATTTATCAAAATTTTGTCTATCGAAGAATTTTCCTCTTTTAGGAAGTCTTGTTTATCAGAGCTCTTACCTTTTGTTTTGACTCTCTAAGAACCTTGGAACTTTCAGAATATCGGGTTAAGTATCCTTGTAGGCCTTTGGTACAATCATTTATTGTTAAACTGTTGGATAGTCGACTATGCTCACACACAATCCTATTTGATTACCTTTGTATATATATGTTGACTTTCATGTTACACTAGTATTCAAGACGTTAGATGCATTTTTTAAGTATAATTACTACAAAATCCAAGTATTCATCCCTCGGGATGACTTTGTGACTTTGGGTATATACATTCTTCATGGTGTGTGCACTTGTGCCTGTTTTTACTCTTCATGGACATCTTTCTAGATAATGAGAAATGCATCCCCTATCGATTGTCTACATTTTCATATTTATATTACTATCAAATGCTCATCCCATGATCATGATCATATTTTAGTATGCATCTTTATTTTCCTTTCAAATTCAGTTTTCAGTAGGCAGTCTAATGGTGTAGTGAGCTAATAAGGAATTTGGAATAGGCAAAAGTAATGGATCATGGTTAATTCATGTTGGAATTCTCTTTTTTTTTGATATATCACTCAATATTTAGAATGTAAAATTTCAGAACCTCTCCATCTACACATATGAACCACATATATTGGGACTCAGTCTTGATTTTTGAGAGTTTATGAAAATCATGGAGTTGACATAAAATATGAAATATAAAGAGAGAAATTGCTGCTACAATTCATAGAAAAGTGCATCTTCATTTTCATTTCTGATGGATTTTATTTATTCCTCTGACTCCTTGAATATGAGACATAATTCTTCTAGTTTTACTACTTGCTTTAATTTAGACTTAATAATTTATGATTTCCAACCAATGAAATTTACATAGCTTCTTTTCGTTTTTACTTCAAATTAAAAAAAAGTGGTAATATTTTGTTGGAAAGGGTGATATATCTTAGGTAATATCAAACAAAATTTTCCAATAGTAGTTTCATATGCTCATTTTCATTCATTTCATTTTCTTTACATTTAGTTTCAATTTTGTTTTACTTTTTCTGATATATATCTTTGTTTCGTTGGAGATAAAGATTTTTTTTCAAATTTTCAGAGAATAAGTAATGATCCTCATAAAATCAGCTAAACTGGGGAGTTTCTGAACCTCTACTTCGTTTCTTAAGCATTCATTTTATAAAAAAAATGCTAAGATGATTTTATGTAGAATTTTCTTTGAAATAAATTTTTTTACAGCAGACAGAGACTTCTAATTTGGTTTAATTTCACCACATGACTGCTATTCACCTTACTCTTCAGAGCCTAATTTCTTATAAGTCTAAAAGATAAAATTCATTAGAATCTCAACATTAGATGAACACAAAGATGGTTCTATTATTTACTCTTTGGTTGAGACATTTTATAATTGGCCTTGTTGGGTTTGTCCTTAATTTGAGATTTTCTTTCAGTTTTTGCTTTCTCATTTTCACATATTTGGAGCTATTTCTTTCCTTTATCATTCCAGTTTCGATTTATTTTTCATTTTCATGATTGGTTATGGTTTGATTTTGGTTACTCTGCCAAGATCTATGTAGAAGGAATTTATTTTTCCTTACCCAATAATGGTTGGAAGACATCGTAAATATTTACTTTGTGTATTCAGTGAATTTAATTTATTAAAGGTATATCTTTATGCAATCCTAAATCCCACTTTCTCTAAGTCTTTTCCATGGAGGAACATGTATCCTTTCTAAGTGATATAATTCACCCTTTTCACCGAAGGAATTGACTCGAAGTTAATTCAATCGGTCCTTCCCATCCCTCCATTTTATAAAACATTTGATTTATAGTCATCAGGAAAGATTTTTGGAGTCAATATTATGGAAGTATTATATCCATTAGTTGAAGTATCATTTACCATCTCACCTCTATCACTCAGGTACATCATAAACTAAAGCTTGCAAATTCACTTATCAAAAGGGTGATTAGAACATGCAGTATGGGAAATACAGGTAACCCATTGGGGCTATGCATGTTCACTCATAGCGGTACCTTGCTTGTATGGCATAAAATACAACTTCTTAGGGTAGTGTTTAGGATCGTTGGCAGTGAAACAATGTTAGAGACCATTCATATTGATGGATATATGCTTTATCAAAACACTCATGTCCATACCTTCTTCTATTTTTCATATGAGGAAATCTTAAATTAATTTTTTCCTAAAATTTGGATTCATGATTCTAAACTTAGTATGCTCTGAGTACTTATCTTTTTGAACCTGTATTGCTTAATTTATTTAATGTGGGACCCATATGAAATGTTTTACTATTTGATGGTTTTATGGAATCCATTATTTTTAACATTTTGGTAAACTGAAGTTCATTATATTTTAACTAGAGATAACTAGTTCTTCCCCATGTGTCAACAATGTCTGAGGTGAAAATGCAATACCCCCATTTTTATCTTATTTATTTCAAACAATGGGGACCCTTTCCGTAAATTTTGGCTAAATCACCTTTTTAGATTTTTCATTTTCTTAAGTGTCCTACAATTTTGTCATATTTTCATTTTCTTTCAATTATTTTTTTTCATTACTTCGTTGCATTTTATTTTCCTCTAGCTTTCCATTGGCTCTTGTTTCATCTCATTTAGTTACATGGTTTGCAAATGGTGTTTCTCCAAAGATTGATAATTTTTACTGTCAGGGATAAAATTTGTATAAAATGTATATTATGTTAATCTCTATAAATTATTTATAAATATAGACTTTTAGTTAAATTTTACTAATTAATTCATTTTTTCGCTAACAATCCTACAAAATCACCAGAGCCAAATTGGAGAATAGTTAAAATTGTGATATCATATTTCGAAAGTTAATTCAAATTTCAATTTTAATAAAAATTTTGAGATTCCAAATAGCTTAATATCAAGTGGATGTAGTTTTTAATGTTGGGACTTTAATTCACAAGGTAGATGTAGTTTCTAGGTGGGTCCCACCACCCATGGACCTTATTACAAACATCTTCCTCATTCCTTACTCCTTACCGTGGCACCTTGGGACATATTTTATCATAAAATTCTTTTCTCTCACCTCTGATATAGCTTATTGATAAAACCTCTGATATTACTCACCTCTAATGCCCAACATCACTGGTCCCACCTCCTTCTTTATCTAATGAGACCTTAGAACATTTTTAAACCTTAGAGCTTGTTCATAATACTTTTCATATCTGATGGCTCCGTTCCTCTGATCCCTAATATTTCTCTTCATGTTCCATGTTCTGATATCCATTCTTTCCAAGGTTCTAATGACTCTACCTCACGCTTCCCAACACTCTATATACATTAGCTGTCAGAACTTTGGTCCATCATAAATTCATTTTAAAACATCTAATATAACTTCAACTTTGATGTTTGATGTCCCTCATAGCTTCAATAAGCTTGATTATAAAATGGTGATTTGTATACTAAAGCTTGCATAAAGGTCTCTCAATACATAAAGAATTGATTTCATATTAGTTATATAATTGTGTGAATATAATATTATGATAATGTTAAATAATGTATTTTGTTAATATAATGTTTACTAATTTAATTTCTAATTAAACAATTTAATTCATATGAGAATAATATTGGATTTTGTAATTAATTCAACCATTTTTTAGTTTGTAATTTAACTTAATTATTTTAAATATAAATATATATAATTACTTTAAATGTTTTTTCACTATATATATATTGTGTGTGTGTGTGTGTGTGTGTTAATTGATTATAATTGTATATTCAATTAGATTTAGAATATTCAATTACAATTTCTGAATTTTAGCCCACACATGACATTTTCTAGAGTTTTGATTATTTTGGCACCTCATCTTTGGAGAGGCATATATGGAGATTTACTCAACCAAATGAAGGCCAAAATAAATCTTTGCAAATTTAATATAGAGGATGATAATCTGTGATAGTTAATTTTATAAAATATCATCATTTAATGACCCATAAATTCAGCAGAAAGAAAAGTGACGAATTTAAAACAAAACTAATCTTTTATGTTTATTTGGAAAAAAATTATTAGCTTTGGAAAATTGTTGTTACTAATTCCTCCTACATCACTAATGAAAAGAAAATCATACTCAACAGAGGCAATCACATTTTTAAATTTATTTGGATTTTCATTTATTGTTTTAACTTTAATAATTTGTTGAGAATCAGTTTTCTGTTTTCTATTTTATTCATCAAATATATATTAATTTCTGAGTTTCTATTGATTGTCACAGGAGAGCAGTTGAGAAGATGAGGATAAAAAAAAATGATCAATAGAATTTCTCTAGGAGGAGAGGAAATAAAATTTTGGCTAATCAATTTATTGGATCAAATTTATCTTCCAACAGTTCTCTCATTTGAAATCTCTTTTGTAATTATAAATTGGGTTTTTTTAATAAATTTGGGGGTTCCATATCTGAAAATTGCGGAGAAAATTCTCTATAAAGAGATGGATTTTTGCACTACTAGACGGAGGAATATTTTTGTAGAGAATCAGTTGACTTTGGACTAGACTTATGGAGGTTAACAAAGATGTATTTCGGCTCTAAAAATTTCATGCTATCATGAAAATTTACGAGAATTTTATGTACTCAATGGTCATAATCAAATATTTAATTCTTGTACACAACTACCAGTGATAAAGGCTACTTGATGGCCTCTATTTAATAAAATTACAAATAATTTTTTATTCTAGTTAAGTATGATTTTTTAAAGCTTTCCTTTATTGTAAGTTCATTTAATTGCATGCTTGTATTAATCATTTGAAACCTACATTTTAATAATAGATCTAATTTCTATCAACTTAAATTCTGAATTCAAATAGATAAATGAATAATAATTTTTAACTCTTTAGAAAATTCATGTCAAGTTTATCTTGGTTTTAATAGTGATTGTTTTATGAGAACTATTTCCTTAGTGTAGTCATATATGTTTGAGTTTGAATCTGTTTTATTTGAATTTGGATGTATGTGTACTAGAGATATGTTTATTATTTGAGAGACAACGAAATACATGTACTTTCTTGAACTGATAATAAGTCCTAGAACTATTTCCTTGGCTTAGTGGCTTAATTTTTTAGTCCAAATTCAATGCTGGTTCAAATCCCTTTTTCCCTTTCTCTTGGCTGAGAGGGGGACTAGTCCTTATTTAAATCGATATATATTTAAGATTTAGTTTCCATTAGCTAGAGTATATTTTCATTTAGTTTTAAATATGGAATACTAGAAGTCCTCTCATATAAGAGGCGAACTTTAGTGTGGTCTGGTTGAGCCATTAATTAAGTTTAAGGATCACTTTCTTGTGTGATATCTATAAGAAGGAAAATTTGATGTCTCTTATTGATTGGAAACTAATAGACATACTATAAACTGAGAGAGATGGAGAGAAGAAAATTGGACCTAGTTTAATGAGTAAAAACCACCATTACGAAAAGGGAGATGTTTTCAGTTCCCGGCTGGATGGTCTCCCTTATAATTTTGACATGGTCATTTTGGTCAATCATCACCCGGATAGAGGTTTGTTGGCATGAAAAAATTGAGTGGCCAATCCCCTCAAGTGAGCACATCGAACACCATGTTATCTCCATGTGAAGGTTCAGGTTTGAGTTTCTATGAACTCTCGGGATGGATTTTGGAGATCCAACAACTTCATGAATTATCAACCCAATTTTTTTTTCTAGCTTTCTTAATGCAATTTGGGAATTCACCTACTGTTTGCATGATTCTCGGTAAACACAGAGATCTTGATATGGTTACTGTCTTGGTATGAGTTAAACCACAAACTCATCATGAGGCTTGAGGTTATTGCATCTGGCATTTTGTTTGCTACCTCGATGATACCTTAATCATGTCACCATGAGAACAAGAAGACATGTAGCACATCATTCGTCCCTCTAGTTCATCATGGCCTTCCATTGAATCCATTCATGACCACTGGTAAGAATTCATGTTCGCTGCCCCTCTTTCCTACATAACTTCTTAGGCTTCTTTATTTTTTTTGGCTCCCAAAATTAATTTTAACTTTCGTCTATGTTATCAGGTGATCAAATTTAGACCCGTCACGTTAATGGTTAGTTCATGTTTCATTGTAGGTTTTCAACCAAAAAATCTTCAAGTATCCCTACAAGTAAAGCCTGAATTATGTCCATTTTCGAGGAGAAGGGTATTTGTTATGCATTAAAGGTAGCAATATAAATTTTCGGTTCTGTTATTTTCATATTTGTTATTATTCTTCTTTTGGCATAGTTTTCAAATGGGGAAATGGTCAAGGGAATTTGAGCCACACTTGGTGCACGCATCGGTAACCCTGACACTTGCATAGCTCAAGCGTTTTTGGGAATATTTTGGTTTCATTCTCAACTGGACTCTACCACTAAACCACTAATCGTTGGAGACAATTTATTTTCCATCGGATACCAAGAAAACAATTGGTGACTGAACTTAAACATATAACTTGTACATTGCTTTACTTTTCTTTGGGGTTTATTTTGTTTCAATGTACTTTCTATTTTCTTGCATTCCCTAGTAAAATTCCTAACTATTAAATGCACTGTGGTAGTTAAATTGACATCTTTGCATGCATGCTCTTCTGTCAAATATTCTACAGAGACTAAAGTTTATTTTGATATACTAACTCTTTGTAGTTTTCTCAAGTCTGTTTTGCATACTCCTACTTGTTGAGGAGGTCATACCACCAATGGAGGAATATTTTAATTTTTTGTTGATTCAATATTCGGGTTAACTTCACTTTTAGCTCATCTAGCCACAGAAATAGAAATTTCCCTTGTTATTTCTATTAAATATATTATTTATTTGGAACTATTTAGTTTTAGAGAATAACTACAAAGGTCTCACATATAATTTTGGGATGTGTTTGACACACATAACTTAATTATGTTTTTTATTGTGCTCGAATTTTGTAAATATAAATGGAACTATTATCTCAACTCCCTCTGAGCATGTTGTGTTCTTTTATTTTCTATTGTTAACATAAAATATGGCACTGAGACAATTACTTCTTGTTGTAATACTTGTTTTCCCAATTCCCATTTTTTTTTTTTTGTCTATTCAGTATATTGATTTGTAGTGATAAAATTACATATATATGGTTCAACTTGAAATGTAGTATGGAAAAGTTGTGAATGTGAATGATATGAGTTTAAATTCTCTTTCCTTCTCTTTTTTTCCAAATACTTTTATTATATGGCTACCATCACATTTCTATAGGAAAAACGAATGAGAGGAGCCTTATCCCATTTTCCTTAGAAAATTCTTTTATGGTTCGAGCTCATAACCTATCTACAAACAATTTCCATTTTTGGAAACCTCTGTGTTTCTTTCCTTCTAATGTTAGTTCTTCCTTTAATTAGTAAATCATAAATATTATAGCCTCATAACATTATTATCATGGAAGGTAGAGGTTAAAGTTGAGTCTATTTTTCTAAGGCTTTGACTCTGTCGAAATTCCTATTATCGGAGTTTGATCATTTTCATTTTCATTTAATTTTATTTTTCTTAAAAGAAAACCTAGTTTAGCTCGTATGAGCATAAGTTACCCTGCAGTTACTAAAAAATATTAAATGCACAAAGAACCCAATGCTCAAAATGGATAATGACCCCTCTAATTGCAATGTAAAATTTTTATGTTTTAGGCTTCAGTGCCAATGCCATTTGTTTCATCATACTATTAAACATGTATTTATTTTTCTTCTTCCTTATAGTAAGCTTCTATGTATAACTACACTTGCTTAGTATATCTAGATCATTCAAAGAAACCATGTAACTAGTAAATCATATTGGATAGGTTGTCTTCCATAGAAAAATGGGATCTATAATTTATTATCTTCCATAGGTTTTAGTAATTCCCGTGTGAATATTGCAGTGTACTACTAGTTTGGATATTGAAGATGAATATTTTGTTTCTTTTATTTTACTTTGTATATATATATATATATATATATATAATATATATATAATATATATATATATATATTATATATATATATATTTGGATTGTCTAGAATATTACAGTTCAAGGTTGATACTTTTCCCATAACAAAAGTAAGAATTATGTAACTAAAAGTTCACAAGTATATTGATAGTGTAATGATCTATACTCTGAATTAGAATTCAACCAATTACAAATGGAATCATTTTTTTACCTTTAAAGGACTCAATATGTATGTCTAGAATTGATCACTATCACATTATATGTTTACGTAATTTCATTTTCGGTTATATTACTTTTCCTATAGATCTCCTCTAACTATTACAAGTTGTTTTTACATCCTTTAGTTTGTACTGTATATATAACTAAACCAGGCAATAAAGTTGCTATCAAGAGTTTTCTCAACACAACCCATGACCCACATGATATTTAGTTTCCCCAAAATCAATGTCCAAAGACATGTATAAAACAATCTGCACAAAGAAACCATTTAAATATTTCTTACGATACTGCTAATTTTAAATGTATATTTTTCATGGCTCACCAAACAACAAACAATTTCTATTGTATACAATCTAATCACGAGTCTACCTATTTTGAAGTTCACAAAAATAACAGAATATTTTTTACACTGGATCATAAGAAAATAATTAAACTTTTTTAAGATCAGTAACCAAAAATTGTGAGTATCAAAGATTTTGTAATAAAAACAATAGGAAAGAGATTTTGCAAAATAATAATTTAAGAACCAAAATTCTCTAATCATAAATCAACTGGATCTGCTTGGGATGAACAACTTTCCACCCAACTTTGAACTTACACCAATGGTTCCCCAACATCTGAGATCACAATACCCTTGGAATCAACCACCCCTTGTTATTCCACACATGATATTTGTATGCCTTTCTTCCCTAGAAAACTTTCCTTAGCAACGCCCATGTTTGTAGGGTCTGCCAAACCCAATGGCCTAGGATTTTTCCTATTTTTTGAAAAAGTATCTTCCCTTTTTCTTTAAAGATCGCCTTTTCATCATTTGAAACTTTATTCACCCTTATCCATTTTTTTTTTCACACTAACTGATTAAACAGATTCTTTTTTCTCCAAATCATATGAAATCACATTAAACAAACCCTAAGTATTTTTTAGGAGTAATTAAGGGAATTTTATTGTAATATTATCCACCTACCTTAGTTTCTATATTTGGGTAAGGATCTCATTAAATCAAGTGTTCTCTCCCAATTCATTCTCCAATTTATTTTTATTATTGGAATTTAATGAATACATCACCAAGATTTATTTTAAATTAACTTCACTATCTATTTCCATCCATCACAACTAAAACATAGTTCACTCTAGACAGAATATTTACATGAGTAAAGAGGGGTATAACACCTCCCCCCTCTAAAAGCGATTAACACCATCCTCGGTGTTTATTTCTCAGTTTCATTATTTATGACCAATGTTGGGTAGGCTTTTTTCTTATGTCCTCAAATTCCCAAGTAGCCTCCTTAGGTGTAAAGTTCCTCCATTGCATTTTTACCCAAGCAACAACTTGATTCTGGATTACAGTGTCTTTTTGATCCTCGATACATAGTGGGCTTCGTAGAAAGTTTACTTCAGTTTCCACCGGTATAAAGTTCCAATAAATTACATGAGATTTATCATGGATATACTTTTTAATAAGGATACATGAAAAACATTATGAACTTTAATATGACTAGGCAAAGCCATCTAATATGCCACTAGACAAACTTTGTCTAAAATTTCAAAAGGAAAGTTGAATCATGGTACCAATTGGCATAGCCCCTAGTTCTAAGAGAACCTTTTTTCTATTTTACTCATAAGTACACATGGTCTCCAATGCTAAATTCTTTACGAGTCATCTTCATATCTACATAACATGTTTTCCTATCTTGTGCTCTTTTGATATTTTGTCTAAGCTTTCGCACTATTTATTCCATCTCTTGCAAAGCTTCAGTTCCCAATATTAATTTATCTTCTAGTTGACCCTAGCTGAGTGGCGTATGACACTTTCTTCCATACGAAGCTTCAAAAAGATTCATTTTGATGGAAACTTGGCAGTTATTGTTGTAGGCAAATTCTGCTAAGTGCAGAAAAACCTCCCACTTAGTAGGCATATTCATGACATACATGAGTACCATATATTCTAGAATCTAATTTTTCCTTTCTGTCTATCCATCTGTTTGAGGATGATAGCCAATACTAAATTTTAGTTAAGTCACCATGCCCCAAAATAGTTATTTCCAAAAATTAGAGGTAAATTTCACATCTCTGTCTAACACTATCATTTTGGGTATACCATGCAGTCTAAATATTTCATTCATGAAAATGTTGTAAAATTGAACGTCTCCAAATGTATATTGTACTAGTATAAAATGTGTTGCTTTGGTCAAGTTGTCTACCAAAACCATGATAGAATCATGGTGGTGCTTGGCTCTTCGTAATATTGTAATAAAATCCATTGAGATTGTCTCCCACTTCATATCAAGAATGGGAAATGGTTTTAGTAATCTGGAAAGATGTTGGTGTTCCACCTTTACTTGTTGACATTATATGAATTTGGCTAGATATTCTACCACATCACTCTTCACACCTGGCCAAAACAAGTTTTTCCTTAATGTTGTTATCATTTTTTGTTATCCTGGATGACCGACATATGGTTTCTCATGGTACTCATACACTATCATTTGTTTTAACATGACCACATTGGGAATGTAAAATCTATTTCAGTATGTGAATAATTTTTCATATCTTTTAGCATATGGTGAAATTTGTTCTTTGTTGTTATTTCTGCTGAATTTCCTAAGAATGAAAATCTTGTTGCAGTATACCTTTAATCTATTCCCAGAAAACTATACTACTATTGCAAACAAACCTCCCTATCATAGGATGGGAATGCCTTCTTAGGGCATCTGTGATCTTGTCTTATTTTCCTTTTATGTGATTTATTTCAAATTAAAACTCACTAAGGAAATATAACCACCTTTATCTTCTAGCATTTAAATCAGGATGGCTAAAGAACTATTTCAAATATGTTACTAGAATGAACTTATTTCCCATTAAACAATGCCTCCACATTTTTAGGGCATGTGACATTGCTGCCAATTCTAGGTCATATAAAACATAATTTTGTTCACAGTTTTTCAACTTTCTGGACTCAAAGGCTATTACTACATTTTCCTACATCAACACACACCAAGGCCATTCCAAACAGGCATCAGTACAGATGATAAATTCCTTATTTGGGTCTACAATTTTTAGTATAAGGGGATGTTGTTAATAGTTGTTTTAAGTTGTCAAATATTTCTTTACACTTGGTTGTCCATTCAAAATTTATTCCCTTTTTCTATAACGAGATAATAGGATAAGATAATTTTGAAAAACCTTCCACAAATCTTCGATATTATCCTTCAATTCCTGCAAATGAATGAACTGCAGACACATCTTTGGATGTGGGCCAATTCATAATCACTCTAACCTTTTCAAGGTCCACTAATATTGGTTCCCTGAAAATAATTTTCCTTATATATTGTATTCTTCTTTTGTAGAACTCATATTGGCTTATTTTGGCATAAAGCTAATGTTCTCTTAAAGTCTATAACACCAATATAAGATGTTCTTGCTTCTCTTCTTCATCTTTAGAGTACAATAGGATGTCATCTATGAATACTAGCACAAATATGTCAATATATTTGTGAATTACACTATTCATTAGACACATGAAGGTTGTTGTTGCATTAGTGAGTCGAAAAGGTAACATTATGAACTCATAGTGTCCATATCGGGTTATAAAATTTGTCTTATGATTATCTTCATCTTTTATTTGTAGCTGGTGATAGCTAGTCCTTAAATCAATTTTTTAAAAGATAGCTTCTCCCCTTGATCAAACAACTCATCAGTTTAGGGTAGTGAATATTTATTCTTGTTAGTTAACTTGTTTTGTTGTCAATAATTGATGCACATTCTAAATGTACCATCTTTTCTCTCGAAAAATAGTATCGCGGTCCCCCATGGTGAGACATTATGTCTAATATAACCCTTATCTAGAAGTTCCTATAGTTGAATTTTTAGCTCCAATAATTCTGATATACTCATTATATAAGGGGCTCTAGAGAAGTTGGTAGAACTTGGTACTAAGTTGATATGGAAATATATATCTCTATGAGGGGGTAACTTGGGAATTTCCTCTGGCAAAACATCTTGAAACTCTTATATAACTAGTACGATCCCTAGCCTTTCTTTTTTTGTTAGTTTTTCATCCATTTCTACATGCACCAGGTATACTTGACATCATTTCTTTGCATTCCTTTTAACAGAAAAAAAAGAGATTTTTCAGAGTGTCACTAGTTTTAGTTTTCCTATTATCAATTTGGGTTTCCCATTTTGATCTACACAACTTACAATTTTCTTCAAATAGTTTATGAAAACTCTTTGTGTTTCTAGCCAATTCATGCCAATCAATATATCACACAATCCTAAAGGAAGAATACTAAAATTCACATATGTGGAGTAACCATTCCACTCCACATGACACTCTCTTATTTAATGAGTTATGTTTCGTTTGGTACTAGTGATTAATTATACCAACCATGCATCTGGAATTTTCCCAATTGTAGTTTACATTTTTCGTCATTTTGGGAGCTAATATAACTGAAACTAGCCCTGGGATCAATTAAAGTGCAAACAGATTGGCTTATAATGGTACCCTCAATGTCAAGAAATCTAGATTGATGTTGAGCTTGTTATCTTCTAAAGCTACACTAATTTGGGGAGTAATTTTGGTCACATCATTCGTAGTTGTTTCTTCATGAACTACTTGAATATTTTGAGTTTATCATTGATTATGTGAGAAGTCTCTAAACATATGTGGTTGCCACAACCCCAACACTTTAACGGTTCCATTTCCTTGCCCCTTATGCTCTTTTCTCTTCTCAACTCCATGAGTTTTGACCTCGTGTGAGACTGAGGAGGTTGATTTATGCTTCCCTTGTTGAACCTCTTCCTCTAATGTTGCTTTCCAAAAAAAAGGATAAAGAGGTTTCTATATTTTTATGTTATTGGAATATTTTCTTTTATCCTGTCTTTGCCATTGTTGTGAACCTTCACTTCTATTTTTGAACTGTTGGTAACATAACCTGGCCTTCCTATCTTCTTCATCCTAGGACTTAGGATTTTTGAACTCAATCCTTTCTTTGAGAGGTGTTGGTAGACAATTCAAAAATATCTATACTTTTCCTTTCTCCTCTTTAATAAATTAACATACCATAATAAGTTTGTAAATTGCTTTAAGAACTCATCCATAGTAAGCAGCCCCAACCATAACTCGTGGAACTCCTTAGCATGATCAACATAATATTGTTCACTTAGGTACTAAGATTTAAACTATTTATGACATTCCTCCCAAGTTATTGCTTTCTCTCCCAACAAATGTACACTTGTAGCCTCTTCCCATGAGAGAGTAGCTTTTCCTTGTAACTAGTAGATAGTGAATGATGACTTCATATTACTTTTATACTCATATACCTAAAATTATTTGATCATGTTAAGAAGCCATGATTCCACATGTTCCTCTTTTTACCCATCAAAATTAGGGGGTTTGATTTTCCAAAATGCTACTTGCAACTCCATTTTCTCATTTTTCTTATGTGATTTTGAATCATTTTTATCTAACTCTTCAGCACTTTTAGATTAACCTAACTCTGTCTCTAGATCCTTTCAATTCAACCCTTCTAGTTCTACACTTTTATGACTAGATTTTTCTTTCAATTCCCTTATCATATGTTTCGTCTCTTCAATAGCCCTCAAGAAGCATTCATTTTTGTTTCTGAGATGATTTAGTTCTTGTTGTGGATTTATTATAACCACCATAAACTAGGAGTTTTGTGGAGTACCACTTCATCTATGATCTACATATAATTCTTCATTACCTATTATGGCTAGAGGAAACTTCTCTGCCATCCTGTAATGCACATATCTACCTTATAAAACAACACAACCTCCTATCAGTATTTCCATCATATTGTTTCTACATAAAAAAATATTGACTTTTATGGTCCATTGAAGGCCCAGTAGTAGAATCAAGCTCTGATACCACTCGTCACAAACCCATAAATCATAACATTTTTTTTTTTTCCAAAAATTGTCAATTTGAAATGAGATATACTCGCTTCTACTAATTGATTATTGATTGATGATTTGTTGAGTCTCTTCCAATATTATTCTTTTGAAGAGTAATGATGACATCCTAACCTATCACCTACTTCCCATTCCTCATTTCTTAGTTTAGGGTGGCACCTAAACTGTATTACTTGTCCCCAACATAGGTGGTTACCATGACATGAAGAGAATTTATTGGTATACTTATGAAATCATGATATGCCTTACTCAACCACATTTTCACTCATCATGATGATATAACTGCTTTATATAATAACTAACCTTATCTTCATAATGTTTGGTAATCAGCCTTATTGGTTTACTTAATCAATAAAACTTTGGCCATTATGATTGTGCACTTTTACATTCTATATGAGTTATTTATTATACGCATCTTCTGAGGTTGAATTTAATGGATCCCATAGTACATAATACTTACCTTGAATCACTAGCTCATTGAAGACTCTAGAAAATGAATTAAACATTGCACTACTCAACCATTAAACTGCGATAGGGGTTTGGTGGCATGGAAGTTTGAGTGATCAATTGCCTCAAGCCAGTACATCGAACACCATGGGCTCTTCATGTGAAGGTTCGAATCAAGGATTTTGTTAACAACCAAGATGGCCTGTGGAGATCTAACGGCTCACCACACACTTCTCAACCCTAACCTTTCTGTCCGGGATTCCTAGTTCCATTTTGGAATTGACCTATTCTCTACATGCTGCTCTTCAAATACAGAGACCTTCATATTCTTATATTTTTTGTATGAGGAAAATGACACACTCAGCATGGAGGCTTCAGGTTATCGCATCTGGCATTTTTTTATTAGCTCGAGGATACATTAATCATGCCACCATGAGAATAGGAAGACAAGTAGCAGATGGGTTTCCCATTTAGTTTTCTATGGTCGCCCCTTCAATCCTTTCATCACCACTGGTAAGAATTCATGTTCTCTGCCCTTATTTCCTACACACCTTCCTGACCTTCTTCTTTTTATTTTTGGTCCACAAATTTATTTTTAACTTTCCTTGATGTTCTTTTTGGGTTGTGTTATATTATTTCCATGACTAGCCCACATAGTTAACCAGGGGTTAGAGGGGGGGAGGTCACAAGGGGTTTGAGCGGTACCCGTAACCCCACTCTATGGGGTTCGGGGCAGCACCCCAGAAAACTTTACTTTTGGACCCTATGCTAGGTTGCATGGACCCAGCTATGGTTTTGTGCATGATTTTTGCACATGGTTTTGGACACGATGGTTTTTGGTCCATGGTTTTGGACGCGATAGCTTTTCAGTCCATGGTATTGGATACTTCAGCATGTATAAATATCTATTGTAACATTGAAAGGAATATAATGAAAATCAAGCTGGTAGTCCGGATTTTGGGATCCAGGGGAAAATATCTGTGTATATGTGTTTTATGTGTTATGCTCTTGCATTGTTTATTTTATGTGTTTTACAATTCGTATGCAGGTAATTTCTGTATAGGGTTAAAACCTACATTTGGTATTGGAGCAAGTTTTGGCTTCAAGGGGATGCCTTTGTTGCTGAGGTTTTTTTCTTGGGCCTGTCATAGACACTGTTCAGTGGGAGATCCGTGAGATCGATTCTAGTGGTGAAAGAAGATGGTGACCAGTGGAAAGACAAAGATTGAGAAATTTAATGGTCAAAGCTTTGAGTTGTGGAAATTCAAGATGGAGGATCTGTTGGTGGATAAAGATCAGTGGATCGTGATATATTTAGGTACTAAACCAACGTGAGTGTCCGATCAAGAATGGAAGAAGTTGGATCAGAAGGCAAAGAGCACAAAATGATTGTGTGCCTTAGATTCAGTATTGCCGAATCTATCAGGGGAAGCTACAGTGAAGGCTTTGTGGGACAAGTTAGGGACTTTTTACCAATCTAAGTCTTTGGTGAATAAATTGTTCCTGTGGAAAAAGATGTATAACCTGAGGACGAAATATGGAGACTCGGTGACAGAGCATTTAAACAAATTTAATACTGTCATAAGTTAGTTAGCATCTGTTGATATTAAAATTTCAGATGAAGATAAGTGCATCAGTTTTTTGTGTTCTCTACCAGATTCATTGGATAGTTTGATTATTGCAATAGGTAGCAATGCAACTGCCTTGCAATTTGATGAAATAGTCTCATCCTTGCTAATGGAGGAGATGAGACAGAAAAATATGGAGAGACAAAATGGTGATGCCTTGTCTGTACGAGGACAGTCCAGAACAGAAATGAAAAGAAGTCATCGAGTGGGAGATCTAAATCTAGAGGGAGATATAAGTCTCCAGGAAAACCTGTAAAGGTGGTGTGCTAGAAATGCAGAAAGGAAGGGAACTACAAAAGGGATTGTAATCTGAAGCTCCTGATAAAAGAAAGGGATCTGATGATGCTCCTTCTACAAAGGTGAAAACCACCTCAGATAGAGGTGTGGATGTGTACATGGCTTCGTCAAGTACACATGTAGATCATGAGGCATGGTTGATTGACTCGGGTGCATCCTTTCACTTCACTCCCCATAAATAGTGGTTCTGTGAGTATGAGAAATATGATTGTGGTGATGTCTTCTTAGGGGATGAAAGGAAGGCTAGAATCGTTGGTCACGGAATGTAGAGTTGAAGTTGCAAGGTGGAAGGGTTAGAACACTTTCGTGTGTTCTGCATATTCTTGCATTAGCTAGAAATCTGATTTATGTAAGCAAGTTGGATCATGCAGGTGTAAAGACAGTGTTCGAGAAGGATACCTGCAAAATGGTTTGGGGAGCATTGGTATTGATGCAGGGAGTTTAGATTGGAACTCTGTACAAGCTGTAAGGTAGCACTGTTGTTGATGGATGCAACAGTTTTGTGGTTCCTAAAAGTGGAGCAAAAAAGATAGTGGTCTCTGGAGAGAAGATCATGTTGTGGCATCAGTGGCTTGGAAATATTGGAGAGAAGGGACCTCGAATACTTCATGGTAAAGGTATGAGTAATAGCTCTCTAGATTTTGATTTTTGTGAAAATTGTGTATACGGGAAGTAGAATTGGGTGAGTTTCCCCTTTGGTGGTAAGAGGGCGAAACAAATATTAGAGATTGTGCATAGTGATGTGTTTGGACCTATGAAGGTTCCATCACTGGGTAAGTTTGTGTACTATGTATCATTTATAGATGACTTCTCAAGGAATACATGGATATATTTCCTTAAGAAGAAATCTAAAATCTTTAACAGGTTTCATGAATTTAAGGCTCTCGTGGAAAATCAGATAGAGAAGAAGATAAAGGTGTTGAGGACAGGTAATGGTGGAGAGTTTTACAACAAGGAATTTGAAGAATTCCATAAGAAGTGTGGTATAGCACAACAGAAGACTACTCCATATACACCTCAGCAAAATGGAATTGTAGAAAGAATGAACAAGACATTGAAGGAAAGGGCGGGAAGCATGCTCAGTGTTTCCGAGTTAGGACAGGAATTTTGGGAAGAGGTGGTGGATACTACATGTTACCTGGTCAACAGGTCACCTTCATTAGCATTGGAGGATAAGACTCCTCAAGAGGTATGGAATGGTAAGAAACCATCTCCTTCACATCTGAGGGTATTTGGATGTGATGAATATGTACATGTTCTAGAGGAGGAATGAACCAAGTTGGATAGTAAATCTGAAAAGTGCATATTTATTGTGTATAAGGATGGTTTAAAGGATTATAAGCTTTGGAACCTAGTAACAAGGAAGGTTGTGTACAACAGAGATGTGGTGTTTAGAGTGGTGAAAGATGTTATTAAACATGAAGTCCAACCAAAGGAACCTGAAAAGATAGAGTTTGAGATAAATAAGGAAGAATCAGACTCTACAACAGATGAGGAATCAGAATATGAAGAGCCAAAAAATCCAGGTCTGAGAAGATCAGTTTGAGAAAGAAGGTAGCCAGAAAGGTATAGTCGATCTGCTTTCTATTCAAATTTTGCTTTATCTATTACTGATGATGATCCCAAAATTGTGAAGGAAGTGGTGGATTTAGAGGATGGAAAACTCTGGAAAGAGGCCATTGTTGATGAAATGGCATCTTTGCACAAAAATGAGGCTTTGGATTTGGTGGAGTTGTTGACTAGAAAGAAACCCACGTGTAGAAAATGGGTGTTCAAGAAGAAGACAAATGCAGAAGGAAAGGTGGAGAAGTACAGAGCTCGGTTGGTAGCAAAAAGGTTATTCCCAGGTGCCGGGAATTGATTTTGGTAATATTTTTTCTCCTGTTAACAAGGTAACTTCTATTAGATTAATTTCATTTGTTGTTGCTGCTTTTGATTTTGAGGTAGTACAGATGGATGTGAAGACAACATTTCTTCACAAGGATCTTGGAGAGGAAATCTACATGAAGCAACATGAAGGCTTTGCGGTGAAGGGTAAGGAAGAATTGGTATGCAAGTTAAAGAAACATATGTATGGTTTGAAACAGTCACCAAGGCTGTGGTATCAAAAATTTGATACATTTATACCGGGACTTGGCTTCACTAGAAGAAAAGTAGATCACTGTGTGTATTTTAAATTAATCGGTGACCGTGTTATTTATTTGGTCTTATATGTGGATGATATGTTGCTGGTTGGAAATGACAAAGGAATTATCCAGGATTTGAAGAACCATTTGTCCTCCAAATTCGACGAGAAAGATATTGGTGCTGCAAACTAAATTTTGGGCATGGAAATTAAAAGGGATAATGCAAAGAGGAAGCTCTAGTTAAACTAGAAGAAGTATTTCGAGACATTATTGCAGAGTTTTAATATGCAAGATAGTAAACTATTGAAGGTTCCTATTCCTGTAGGTGTGAGGTTATTTGGTGAAGAGTGTCCCAAGACACAAGAACAAGAGGAGGACATGTCCCCTGTTCCATTTGGAAGTGTAGTCAGTAGCTTAATGTATGCATTGGTCTATACTAGACCAGACATTGCACATCCAGTGGGAGTATTTAGCAGGTTTATGTCAAAACCAGGGAAGGAACATTAGATAGTAGTGAAGCGAGTTTTCAAGTATTTGCATGGCACTAGTAATTATGGTTTGTGCTACCAAGGAAGACCAAGATTGGACAGAGTGTTGGATATTCATGGCTTTGTTGATGCAGACTGGGCTAGAGACTTGGACCAAAGAAGATCTACAATTGGGTATGTGTTTAACCTATTTGGAGGTGCAGTTAGTTGGATGAGTAGGAAACAATTTGTAGTGGCACTATCAACTACAGAGGTAGAATACATGGTAGCCACTCATGCAAGCAAGGAAGTAGTTTGGTTGCAGAGAATTTTCAACCATGGGGTTAGTACAAGAAGCTATAAGGATAGACTGTGATAGCAAAAGTGCAATTTTCTTGGCAAAGAAACCTAAATATCATTCAAAGATAAAGAACATTGATGTTCAGTATCAATTTATGAGGGATATGATAGAAGACAAAAAGGTGTTGTTGGTAAAGGTGGGCAGTTTGAAGAATATTGCAAATGCATTGATAGAATTTGTGAGCTCTGAGAAGTTCTATAGGTGTAGAGAAACAATGGGTGTTGTAGGGCTAGATAAAGTATTAAACTCGCTTGTGGCCCCCTATGGAAAGAAAACAACAAATGGGAGAATGTTGGTTGTGTTATATTCTTTCCATGACTAGCCCACATAGTTACCTGGGGGTTAGAGTGGGGGAGGTCACAGGGGGTTTGAGGGGTAACCCTAACCCCACTATATGGGGTCTGGGGCAGCGCCACAGAAAATTTTGGTTTTTGACCTTATGTTAGGTTGGGCAGACCCAACTATGGTTTTGTGCATGATTTTCGCACATGGTTTTGGACACGATGGTTTTCGATCCATGGCTTTGGACGTGATGGTGTTTTGGTCCATGGTATTGGATGCTTCGTCATGTATAAATATATATTGTAAAATTGAAAGGAATATAATGAAAAATCAAGCTGACAGTCTCGGTTTTTGGATCTAGGGGAAAATCTCCGTTTACATGTGTTTTATGTGTTATGCTCTCGCATTATTTATTTTATGTGTTTTAGAATCCATATGCATGTAATTTCTGTACAGGGTTAAAACCTACAGTTCTCAGGTGACCGAAGTTATACCCAGTCGGATAATGGTCAGTTTGGTTTCCTTCCTAGATTTTCAACCATGACTTCTTCTAGTCTCCTTACAGGTAAACCCTGAGTTTTGTCCCTTTTCCTAGAGAAAGTTCTTTGTTATGCATTAGGCATATCCGTCTAAATTTTATCTATTATTCATTTCATATTTGTGATTATTCTAGTTCTTGTTTAGTATACTGATGGGGAAATGGTTGAGAGAACTTAGGCCAGACTCGGTGCATGCAGAGGTGCCCCTAAGACTTGTTGACATTAAGTGTTTTTAGGTATATTTTGATTTAATTCTAAATTCCACTATGTCTTTGAACCGTTGATTGTTGGAGGAAATTTATTTTCTAGGGGAGACCGAGAGAACAATCGACAACCAACCCTCAACTTGTATCTTGTACATTACTTGTTTTCTTTGGGGTTAATTTTGGTTGGTTGTACTTTTTGTTTTCATTCATTCCCTGCTAAAATTCCTAACTACTAACTTTTTTGTGACAAGTAAATTGACATATTTGCATGCATGCTCTTCTTCTTGAGATTCAACAGAAACTAAAGTTGATTTCAGCATACTAACTCTTTGTGGTTTGCTAAGGTCATTTTTGCATACTCTTGCTTGTTGAAGAGGTAACGCCAATTAGGAGGAATATTTTTTTTTGTTTTTATTCACTGGTTGGGTCAAGTTCATTGTGGCCTCATCTAGTCACAAAAATATAAATATCCCTTGTTATTATTGTTAAATATATTGTTTTGTTAGCGTTATGTAAAGTCGGGGTAGAACTATGAAGTTATCACCTATAATTCTTTGATGTGTTTGACTTCCATAACTTAATTTTGTTTTTAATTGGGTATGTATTTGTAAATATAAATGGGAGGGTTATCTCAAATCGCTCTTAGCATGTTGTACATTTTTTTATATGGTTAATATAAAATATGGCTTTAAGATAATTGCTCTTTATTGTAATACTTGGTTTTCCAATTCTGAATCTATTATTGTGTTTGTTCACTATATTGACTTGTAGCAATAAAATTGTATATATTTATTTCAGCTTCAAACATAGTTTGCACTATTGTGACTATGAACGGTTTCACTTTATTTTTTCTTTCCTTTTTATTTTTTTCCAAATAATTTTATTATATTGCTACCTTTGTGCTTCTATAGAGTAGATTATTGCGAGCAGTCTTATTCCAATTTCCTTGGAAAATGATGTTATGGTCTCAGCCCATAACCTATCTACAAACATTTTCCCTTTTTAGTGACCTTTGTGTCATTTTCCCTCTAATGTCAACTCTCCCTTTAATTAGGAAATCATATATATTATAGACTCATAAAAATAGTATCATGGAAAGTATAAGTTAATCCTGAATTTATTTTTCCTAGGGTTTTATTTTGTCAAAATTCCTCTTATCCCAATTCAATTATTTTCATTTAAAATTTAATTTAATTTTTCTTTAATTAAAGCCATTTTTAGCTCGTGTGAGCACACATTACCCTGCACTTACTAAAATCAATTAAATGTACAAAGGAACCTGTGCTCAAGATTGATAATGACTCCTCTAATTGCAATGTGAAAGTTTAGTGTTTTAGGCTTCAGTGCCAGTCATTTGTTTCATCATACTATTCAACATGCAATTATTTTTCTTATTCCTGCTTGTAAGCTTCTATGTATAGCTAGGCTTTCCCAATACATCTAGACCATTCTAAACAACCATGTAACTAGAAAATCATACTTTATTAGTTATTTTCCATAGAAAATTGGGATCTATAATTTATTTCCTTCCGTATGTTTTCGTAATTCCTATGCAAAAGTTGGAGTGTACTACTAGTTCGATATTGAAGATTAACATTCTATTTCTTTTGTGTGCTCTGTATTTTTATTTTTGGATTGTCTAGAATATTACAGTTCCATATTTATACTTTTCCCATAGTAAAAGCAAGACATATGTAATTAAATGTGTACAAGTACAGTCATAGTGTAATGAAGTGTACTTCAAATCTAACTCAACCAATTGGAAATGGAATCATTTGTTTACCCTTAAAGGAGTCAATACAAAACTCTAAAATTGACCACTATCACATTATATGTTTACAAAATTTCATTTTCAAATTATATTAAACTTTCTACATATCTCCTCTAACTATTACAAGTTATTTTGACAAACAATAGTTTGTAGTACATATATAACTACACCAAGTAATAAATTTTCTACCAAGTGTTTTCTCAACACCTATAACAGCCCTCGTCAAGATTCCATGTAATAAAATTTAATAAAGGAAAAATAATAGCCATGGTTGATGGGACACTTATTCCAAGATGAATGTTGGGCAACGAATCCTAGAGTGGGTGTTGGTTATTGATGGCTAAGGAAATTGGCAAACGTGATGGCAAAGGAAACACAACATTTTTGGCACATTTATTTATTAAAATAATGGAAATTAGGAGAAAAGGGAGGTGAATGGTAAGAGGTTGCATTCGAGGAGGAAAATGATGGAAAATAATGGAATATGAAGAAAATAGAGGACTCGTTCATAAAAAGGCTTATGAGGATCAATTGGTAACCTTTTTCCAGTTCAGCGTTGGAGCTCTCTCATTATTTTATCTCTCTCATACCCTTGGATACTTATAGCTTTCTTGAAGCACTTTTGGAGGATATGACATGCATGGATTTTTGGAGCATGGAGGCAAAGGAAGAGAAGGAAATCCCAAGAGAAAATTAGGATCAGAAGTTACAAGGAGTTTTTCTTGGAGGTACTGAGTTTCAAGTATGTTTTCCTCACTAGTTTTGGAATGCATGGCATATGCATGTGGTTTTTCTGTTATGATCTACCATCAACATGGAGAATGGTCGGGATTGACACTGGATTGCCTAGCCTTGCTATTTCCTAGATATCCACGGATATTGTGGTATCATTTCATTGTTGTTTTTGCTGGTTTTCATGTTTCCTTAGCTTGGGTTGAGTTAATAGTTCTTGGAGCCTTGGTGGGAAAAATGCTCTACTGTTGTAACAGTTTGGGTTGAGTTACTAGTCACATAGCCTTGGCTGTGTAAAATCTCTAGATCCCTTGGTAGGTTGACTTACCAGTCCTGGAGCCTTTGTTGGATTAACACTTTGGAGCCTGATAAAAGTTGTGGGTTGAGTTACTAGTCCCAGAGCCTTGGTTGGGACAAATGCTCCAGAGGCCTAGAAGGCTTGGATAGATACCAAATCGATGATGTTTTTGTCATGTCTAACCCCGAGGTGGAATCATTTTTTGATGGGTTGAGGTAGTTGGCCTTTGGAAGCCCTAGATGGATTTTGATTGATGTGTTTAACGAGACGCCACATTCATGCTTGGAATATGGCACAGGGGTGAATGTTTGAATAGACATTTGTCTCAAGCATTCTATTGTTAGGTGGAACATGGAAGTCCCATCTTGGGTTTGCATTTTGCATGATCAATACGAGATTATTTCTCCTTGTATTTCTATCAGTACTATAGTAGCTATATGTGGTTTATATGACTATGACTTCATTCGTATTTATGTTTATATTATGTTGGTCATATATATGTTTTGTGACAATAGCTACATACAACTCACATCATACGTTTACTTGTAAATGAACGAACAATGTATCTACGACCTATTGAACGAAACTAAATTTTGTGCATTGAGGCATCAATGCTTCTTAGTGATCCTCAGCTAAGTATGATACCCCTATGCTCCAATCTATTATATACACCTGTAGATTACATATTCATGATGTGTTTTATGAAATGTCTGTTATGGCTAGTAGGGGTCTATTGAAGGTCTTATTCAAGTGATTACATTTGTACTATCATTTCTTTGGTATTTTACTATTTTGATGATGTAATTCAATTATGGGTAGTGACCTAGGAGCTAGGACTAAAAAGGTGTCTCAAATCCTGGGGGTGCTGACACAACACTTTGTAAAATAGTCCCTGGGTGATGGCTTGAAGGCCTATGAAAGCATCCAAAGGTCCTTGGACCCATGGGCTAGGTAGTGGAAAGGTTGGGTTGATTGCTGACAATCCTAATGTTGATGTTGAAGGTTTGTATGGTATGTTTTCAATGGTTCCACTTCCTTAACATGATTTAGGAGGTCGATTCATATCATAGTGGCCTCTTGTCGCATGTTTACCCGAACTGGCTAGTTTCTTGTGTAGATGTGGGAGGATGGTGTCACAAAATGGTATTAGAGCATGGTTCATCCCTTGGACTAGATGGGATGTGTGTTGGTCATGCATGGATGTTATTGCATGTGTGTTTGTTACGCTTGAATTCCCTTTGCTTGTTGCATTTGCATAATGTTGATCATGGTTGTAGTGATGTCTCCATGTGGAAGTTGATTTTGTTATTGTGACATGCATCATCATGAGTGTGTGACTGGTTACATGTTGTTATATGTTGCTTACATGTATCCTTTCATATGCTTGGTTACATTCTCGTATGTTTGGTTATATTTTTCTAGGCTTGGTTACATGTATCATTCTTGTAGGTTTAGTTACAAGAATTGTTTATTTGTGTTTGATTACATGTTTTTATGCATGTGTGTGGTTGGATATGAATTTTTTATGCATGTTAATGTTTACATGTGGTCAAATGTGCAGCGATGTACTTTTTTTTGTCATGCATGAGGTTGTGTTTTGTGTTTTTGTTAAGGTCATGCATTGATGACTAGACCCTAGACAGAATGATGGTCGAATGGTTATATGCTTATGTGTTATGTTTCTATATGCTCTCATGATTATGTTATACATGTATCCCTCTAATTTGTTGGTCATGCAGAAAAGGGATCCTCCTTGAGATAAGGTACGTTATTTTATTCTGATTTGGTTTAGCTGAAATGGTATACCCTGCAGGAAGAAATATAAAATTTCTAACAAAGATGTGGACTAGAAAGACTCTCACAATGAATCAGGTGAGTGGTATGGTGTTGGTAACTCTTCTGATTTGGTAAATACACTGAGAAGCTTAAAGGAACAAATAAGGTGTTGTAAAGCAGATAATGACAAAATCATGCATGCATAGGAGAAGCTAGTAGAGGTAAGTGTAGTGATACTTCAGAGTTTGTCATATCTGTAGCGACAGGAACCACTTTTGATCAACCATGAGTAGGAGGAAAAACTAATGGAGCATATGGAAATAGGTTGGGTCATAGCTTAGAGAGTGATGACACAATGAGAGATTGAATATTGTTGGACACTCTAGATAGGAGAGGTGATAGACACAGGTAACATTCTAGTTATGGTTCTAACAACCATGATGATCGATATCATTATGATATGTATAGGAGGAACAATAGGGGATAATTTCCATATGAGTTTGATAAATAAAATCCAAATAAATTTGATGATGAGGCAAAGAAATAACAAGATGTAGAGGCAAGGTTGCTTTGCATGAGGAAGTTCTTCAGGATGAGTGATTTTTCAGAGAACATGGAAGCCAGAGTAGCTACATTTAGTTTCAAAGGTAAAGCATGCATTTGGTGGGAATATGTGAGGAATGTTAGAGATATAAAAGAGGAAGACTTGACTTGGAATGAGTTTGAATGAATATTCAAAAGAAATTTCCTATCAGGGACATAATTTGATGATAGGAAAAAATAATTCTATGAGATAAAAATGGTATCTATTGCAGAGGATGAATAGACTAGAAAGTTCTTTGAGTTACTGAGATATGTGCCTTACCTCAATGAGCCAAATATAGAATTTCATTTGATAAGCCTAAAACATTGGAGGAGGCCATCCAAAACCTAAAGAATTGCTACCAAAAATTGAACCACAAATCTGAAACTAAACTAGACTCAAAGGGTAATTCAAAGAACAAGGGAAAATGGGAAAATAGGTAAGTAAGACACCAAGGTTTAGGTAATAACGATAATTTTGCGCCATCTAAGAGATTAAATGTATCTAACAGAGGACATGGACATCGAACTAGGGAGAAGAATAAGGGACCCACACAATGTTGGACTTGTGGAGGAGATAATCACAAGATAAATTTTCCATTGTATGATGGTGGTAGGCCTCATATATATAGCATGCCTCAGGCACAAACTATTCAGGATGTTGGTCAAATCATTCCTCTTATTTATGCATCATTAGATAACCAACATGCACATAATCAAGCATCTGTCATTAAGATGGATGGTAAGCTTTTTGATCAAGTTATTTCTATTTTGATTGACATTGGATATAGTTATAGCTATGTTAGTCCTGACTTGGTGGATAAGTGTGGTTTGAGTAAGGAATTGCATGTAAAATAATCGTTAGTGAAGTTTCCTATGGGTATAAAGAAACGAGTTCATTGTTGGGTAAGATATTGTGCATTTTATTTGAATGGTATGCGTACCATAACACATTTGAATGTATTACCATTGGGACCATACAATATGTTGTTGGGAATTGATTGGTTGTACTTTCATGGAACCAAATTGGATTGATATGATAAGGCCATTGGGTGCTTGGATGAAAATGGAGAACCCAAAGTCTTACAGGGAAAGAAGCAAGCCATATTAGTTATTATGGTGACACTTATGTAGGAGAAGCATATTTGCAAGAAAAGGTGTGTCTTATTCATAGTGCACATTTCTAGTGACATAGGTAAGGAGGTTGA
The DNA here is from genome assembly GCA_000404065.3 of Pinus taeda. Lineage (NCBI taxonomy): Eukaryota > Viridiplantae > Streptophyta > Pinopsida > Pinales > Pinaceae > Pinus > Pinus taeda. The sequence continues at coordinate 102,049 of APFE030194580.1, read as the reverse complement.
GGATGCATATGTTTTGAGAAGGTACCTAGTTGTATAGGAATTTCAAGATGAATTTCCTGAGGACATTATAGAGTTTCCACCTCATAGGGAGGTAGAATTTTCCATTGAGTTTGTGTCAGGGGAAACTTCGACATCAAAATCACATTAGAGGATGAGAACACCTGAGTTGGTGGACTTGAAGCTATATTTGAAGGAAATGTTTTGCAAGGGACACATTAGGTCAAGTGTATCACCATGGGGAGCACCGGTAAGTTTTGTGAAGAAGAAAGATGGTACTCTTAGATTGTGCATCAACTATGGGAAGTTGAACAAAATGACCATCAACAACATGTATCTATTCCTCAGGATTGATGACTTATTCAATCAGTTGAAGGGAGCAACAATTTTCTCAAATATTGATCTAAGATCTGGATATCATTAGGTGCACATCAAATAGGAGGACATTTCCAACACATTTTTTTGAACCAGGTATGGTTATGAGTTTGTTGTAGTTCCATTTAGTTTGACTAATTCTCCAACTACATTTATGTGTTTGATGAATAATGTGTTGGATACATACTTGGATAACTTTGTTATTGTGCTCATCGATGATAGATTGTTATATTATAAAAATTAGCAAGAGAATGTAGAGAGTTTAGCAGCAGCCTTGAGGTTATTGAGAGAACATCAATTGTATGTTAAGCTCAGCAAGTGTAGTTTCTTTGATATTGAGGTACACTACTTGGGACATGTTGTCTCCAAGGAGAGAATTTCTATAGATCCAAAAAAGATAAGGGTTGTGATGAAGTTGGTAGCTCCTAGGAATGTAGATTAGGTGAGGTCCTTCATGGGATTAGCAGATTATTACACGAGGTCAACTAAGAACTTCTAACAAATTTCTTATCCTATCACATGATTTGAGAGAAAGGTTAAGGAAATTGAGTGGATAGAGGAATGTGCGAGTAGTTTTGAGAAACTTAAGAAGTTGTTGACACATGCACTGGTGTTAAAGGTTAGAGATCTAGAAAAAGAGTTTCTATTATGCACAAATGCTTGCAAGAAGGGAATTTGTGGAGTCCTTATGTAGGATGGGTATTTGGTATGCTAAGAGCTGCAAAAAAAAAAATGAGCATGAGCATAACTACCCCACACATGATATTCAATTGGAAAGTATTATACATGTGTTGAATATGTGGGGACACTATATTCTAGGTAAGAGCTTTACATTACTGAGTGATAATAGTGGTTTTTGTTTTCTATTCGAATAATCGAATCTAAATGGTAGGTAGGCTCGGTGGTTGGATATGATCAATGAGTTTTATTTTGAGATTAGCTACATCAAAGGCAAAGAGAACACGGTGGTGGATTCTCTTAGTAGGAGGATACATGAATATCACTTAGCAGTTATGAGCTCCTATGGGATGTACTTTCAGGATAGGATCTTGCAGGAAAGTTAGTAGGATGTCAGATAAATGGAGATTATTCATATGTTGCAGCACAATACTGGTACAAGTGTAGGTGGTAGTACAGTTATAGGTATAGGTGATAGTATGAGTATATATAAAGGTGATAGTATAGGTACTGGTAAAGGTATAGCTATAGGTATAGGTGCAGGGGCATAGGTGCAGGCACATAGGATGTGGACTATTACCTTACATCATATGGATTGGTTAGGTTCAGAGACTTGATATATATATATGTCAGACAATAGAGAGCTCATGAAGGTGATATTGAGGGAGTTTCATGTGAAACCATATTCAAGTCACCCAAGTTATTAGAATACATTGACTGTAGTGAAGAAAAATTATTATTGGCTGAATCTGAAGAAGGATGTAAAAGAGTATGTTGCTAGGTGTTTTGATTATCAGGGTGTGAAGGTGTAATGTAACCATCTAGGTGCACTAGTACAACATATTGCAATTCTAGAATGGAAATCAGAGGTCATTTCCATGGACTTCATCATAGGTTTTCTAAGGAAAATGACACCATGATTCCATCATGGCTATTGTAGAAAGGTTGAAAATTATTGCACATTTCATTCTACTGAAGTCTACATTCTCAGCTTGTGATGTAGCATAAGTATTCATCAAATATGTGGTTAGATTGTATGGTTTTCTGAAGAAGCTTGTGTCAGACAGGATGTGAATTTCACTTTCAAGCTTTGGAAGGAGTTATTTGTAGGTTTTTGCAAAGACTGAGACTTAGGTACAACCTATGGTCCACAGATAGATGGAAAAATATAGAGGGTTAATAGGATAATAGAGGACATGTTGAGGATGTATGTGATGCATCTGCAACTGAAGTGGGAAGAGTACCTTCCAATGGTAGAGTTCGCTTACAACAATGGGTATCAAGAATATTTGAAGATGAGTCCATTTGAGGAATTGTATGGGTGGAGTTACAATACAGCTGTTAGTTGGAGTGATCCATTTAACATGGCGTTGATTGTACCAAACATGTTGGTGGACATGGAAGAGGAAATGAAGGTTATAAAGAATTATTTAAAGGCAACATAGGATAGGAAGAAGAGTTATGTAGATCAGAACGGGTTGTTCAAGGGGTTCTAGGTTAAAGAACATGTGTAATTGCATATCAAACCAAAGAATATATCCTTACGGATTGGATCATGTGCCAAGATGGCACGAGAGTTTTGTAGACCCTTTAGTATCATTGGGAGGATTGGGCCAGAATCCTATACTCTTGCACTGCCTTCGAAAGTGAAATTCCATGATGTTTTGTATGTGTCATTTATTAAGAAGTATTTTAAAGCTGTTGATCATGTTATTGAATCATTTGTATTATAGGTGGAACCAAATGGATAATTTTAGCTAGAGCCTCAGTGTATATTGCAGAAAATAGTGTTCATGCTTCAAAACCAAGAAATCGAGCAAGTTAAAGTCTAATGGAAACACTTTGGTCCTGATGAAGCTACATAGTAGATGGTGGATCAGATACATGCTATGTATACTTCTTCATTTGCCAATTGAGGAAAGGCAATTTTGGTATGGTGTTTCACATATGTCTTGGTATATGTTTTGGCACATGTTTTGATACATGTTTTGGTTATGTTTGGCACATTTGCATATGTATATGGATGTAAATACTGCCATGAACTATGTTATAAAGCTCCAATAAAAGGTATGGGTTTGCTTCTTGGTAGAATGATGATTGTAAATATTGCAACAAGTTATAAATCTCCATCAAAAGTATATTTTACTCACAACATCTTTGTGGTTATAGGTGTTGCTGAAAACCGAGGGTGGTGTTCTCCTAAGGGGGATGGTTTTGTAATAGCCCTAATGAAAATTCCATGTAGTAAAAGTTAATAAAGGATAAGTAATAACCATGTTTATGGCACACTCTTTCCATGCTAAAAGTTGGGCAAGACATCCTAGTGTGGGTGTTCACTTGGCTATTAATGACTAATGAAATTGGAAAAGGCAATGGCAAACGAAAATCACATTTTTGGGAAATTTAACTATGAAAATAATGGAAATTAGTAGAAAATGGAGGTGAAAGATCACAAGTTGCGTGTGACAAGGAAAATGAAGGAAAATAATGGAAGATGAATAAATTAGAGGCCTCATTCATAAAAGGGCTTATGAGGATTAGTTGGTAACCTTTTGTGAATTCAGTATTGGAACTCTCTCATTATTCTTCTCTCTCTCATACTCCTAGATAATTAGAGTTTTCTTGGAGAACTCTTGGAGGGTGTGGAATACTTGGACTTTTACAACAAGAACACTAAGGAAGAGTAGGAAAGTGCAAGAGGACATTGAGATCAGTAGCTACAATGGGGTTTGTTTACATATAGTAAGTTGCATGTATGTTTTCCTCACTAGTTTTGGACTTCATGGAATATGCATGTGGTTTGTTGGTTATGATCTATCTTTGGCATGGAAGATGGTCATGGTTGATAGTGTATTGCTTAGCCTTACCATTTCATCGATAACCATGGATATTGTGGGTTCATTTCATATTTTTGTTTTGGTTGGTTCTCATGTTTAGCTTGGGTTGAGTTACTAGTTCCTTAAGCCTTTTTTGGACAAACACTCTGGATCCTAGTAATAGCTTGGGTTGAGTTACTAGTCATGTAACCTTGGTTAGAAAAACACTCTGAAGCCCTTGGTGGGTTGTGTTACTAGTCCTGGTGTTAGAAAATTACATATTACAGAAATATAAATTCATAAAACGCTTAAAACAAGAGAGACACAGATATACGTGGTTCGCCCAATTTCAGCTACGTCCACGTAGAAACAACCAATCCTTCCTTTTCTATTATCTAGGAAAATGAAGAGATACAACCTACAACAGGTCCATTGTAATTCCCTCTTCTCTCTTACACAATATCCTCTCTTTTTCTCGTTAAGAATAGACACATGCATAGTCACAATACAATTCCCTTATATATAGCAAGGGGTTGTCTTCTAGGGAAAAAAACTCTAAATTAAACATAACTTCTACCATCATATTTTTGCCTAATGCACAGCCCAGATTGACTACGAAATTACAACATTTTAGAAGACAATTTTATATCTATTTTTAGTTGCGGGGGTGCTTCCCTCGATCCTCTGCCTACGACGTGGCTCCTAAAGATCACTGTCCCCCCTAGACCCCCCTTGCAGTGCAAATAATGGACAACGTTACTGCCACATTACAAAATGGGTTCCAATGTGATGATAGCTCTAAACAAAGAAGATAATAAGGCTCCACACTAAATAATCTCCCACTTGGAGACTGATTATAGCAACTCCACCGCTGCTTCATTTGCTAGAAAATGAATCCACTTTCAACCTAACTATTTCTCATCTTCATCATCATACCTGAAGACCAATTGAAATTAAGAAGAATCTCAGTTTCTCCTAGTTGCACCTTTTTTTAACATATTTGGAGGACTTTGGCTAGTGTGTATCCTTTCCATCTTCAACTGTCCATCTTCCAACACTGACCATATGAAATGGTACTTGAGATTTATATGTTTAGTCTTGGAATGAAATGTAGTGTTCTTTACAAGATTTATGGCACTCTGGCTATTAATGCATAACCTTTCAAACTCCTTTTTCTTACACAATTTATCTAGAAACCTTTATAACCAAATCATTCATTTACTAGCCTCTCTAGCAGCAACATACTATACTTTCATCATTGAGAGTGCAATAACACTTTGTAGTTTTGAATCACAATTGACAATTGTTCCACCTACATTAAACACATACCCTGTGGTGCTTCTCTTGTTATTTGTATCACCTGCCATACCCGCATCCACATATCCTTGTAGAGCAATGTCTGAACCACCAAAGAATAATGCTTGATTTATGGTATCTCTCAAATTCCTGAGGATTCACTTCACCACCATCTAATGTTATTTTCTTGGATTTTTCATGTACTTGCTTACAAATCCAACTACATGTGCAATATCAAGCCTTGTTCATACCATTGCATACATTAATCCCGTAGCTACTGATGCATATGGAACTTTAGACATATAAGCCATTTCTTCCTGAGTCTTCAAACGCACCTCCTTACTTAGTTTGAAATGCCTGAGCAAAGGTATACTAACTTGTTCTTAATTATGCATATTAAGTACTCTCAACACCTTTTCTATGTACTCACTTTGAGGCAATATTAATTTTCAATTCTTCATGTCTCTAGTTATTCTCATACTAAGGATTTGTTTTGCAACACCCAAACCCTTCATTGCAAATGAGTTTCCCAATTTTCTTTTGAGCACATTTATTTCTTGCATGTTAGAACCTGCAACAAGCACTTCATCTACATAAAATAGAAATATAATACAGCTGCCATAATTTTTCCTTTTGAGATAAACACAACTATTAGAGTGACATATGGTATAACCTTGTTCAGACATAAACCTATCAAATTTTATACACCACTGCCTTGGAGCCTGTTTAAATCCATTCACACTCTTCTTCAACCTACACACTAGTTTATCCTTCACTTTTACCTCGTATCCTTGTGGTTGCTGCATATATATCTCTTCCTCCAAATCTCCATGGAGAAAGGTTGTATTTACATCTAATTGATCAATAAGAAAATATTTAACCATTACTAAACTTAAAATAGTTTAGGTTAAAATCATTTTTACAACAGTATAAAATATCTCGTTGAAGTCTATACGCTTTTTCTGTGAAAACCCCTTCACCACAAGTCTAGCTTTATACCTTCTTCTACGTCCATGTTCTTTCTTCAACATGTAAAACCATTTATTCGGCAATGCTCTTTTACCTATAGGCAACCTGACTAAGTCCCAAGTCTGGTTATGTACTAAGCTATCCATATGTTCTTTCATGGCTTGCTCCCACTTCTTCCTGGTTTCTACCTGCACTGCTTCTTCATAACATTCTAGTTCACCAAAATCGGTCAACCATACATAATATAATGAAGCAGAGTATCATTCAGGGGGTCTACTTATCCTGGTAGACCTTCTAATACAACTTTCAGGTGTTTGAGATGGTTGTTTCTATTGTGGTTGCAGCTGTTTTTTGTTGTTGTTGATGATCATTATGATTTTCGAGAACCTTCACTTTTTCTATGATCTCATCAAGCATTGTGTATCCTCTATTTTCTTTTTCATATTTCTTTTCCTACATCTGATCCTTATACAAAACATTTTCATTCAATATGACATCTCTTCTCCTAATGATTTTGTGTTTTTCATAATCATAAAAGTGATAACCAAACTCGTTAACACCATATCCAATAAAGGTATATTTCTTTGATTTTACCTCAGGATTTGCTCTATTTTATTGATTAATGTGCATAAAGTCTTCTCAACCCAAAGTATTTAAAAAATAGTTTACCCTTTTACCTGTCGATGGATCCTTTGGAATACCACCATCCAAGGAACTGGAAGGCCCTATGCTTATTATATAAAAAACAGTATTAACATTTGCCCAAAATTGTAAAGACAATCCTACATGCAATCTCATGCACCTTGCATGCTCCATGATTGTCCTATTCAAACTTTCTGGCATGCCATTTTCTTGTTGTGCTCTTGGAAGTGTCTTCTCTCTACGGATTCCATTCTGTGAACAATACCTATCAAACTCTTTGCTACAATATTCACCTCCATTGTATGATTTGAGACACTTGAACCTTTTTATTGTCTCATTTAAAGCGAAAGCTTTCCATTTCTTGAAAGTATCAAATACATCAGATTTATTTTGAATACAATAAATCTAGGTTTTTTTGGTTGCGTCATAAATAAAAGTAACATAATAATGAGATCCACCAAGAGATGATACTTGAGTATTCCTCCATACATCTGTTTTCATAAGCTCTATTTTTTTTCTCTTCTTTCCTTTCCCAACTCTGACAAATCTGACTCTCTTCTATTTTCCATAAACACAATTCTCAAAGAATTCCAAATCAACATGCTTCAAACCCAGCAACAAATTTCTTGAGTGAAGAATATGCATCCAATTCTCACTCATGTGCCCAAGCCTATGATGCCACAATGTCATATCTTCTGTTGTATAGGTTAAACAAATAAGAGAATTAGAAATACCATTGCATAAGTACAATGTACCAACATTTTCTCTTTTTGCTATTACCAGGGCTCCTTTAGTGACCTTCGAGGCTTTATTTGTAAAAGTAGTTACACAACCTTCACCTCCAAGATGCCCCATTGAAATTAGATTTTTCTTCAGATCTAGAACATGCCTTACCTCCTTCAACAACCATTGATCTCCATTTTGTTGTTTTATGGAAACTTTACCCATTCGAATGATTTACAAGGTTTTCATCAGCCAATAAAACCTGTCTAAAATCTCTTTCAACATGATCATGAAAATGCTTCCTATTAGGAGTGGCATGAAATGAGACCCCTGAATCTACAACCAAAGCATCAATAATATTTTCTAATGAAATATTCAAAGCATCTTGCAACACGTCATCTATCACATTCACTTCAAGATTATTTTCTTATTGCACATCTCCTTCATTTCCCTTTTGAGACTTGCAGTCTTTCTTTAGGTGTCCTTTCTTCCTGCATTTCTAGCACACTATCCCAAATCTGGACATGGATCTTCCTTTCCTTGACATAATGCGATAACTCAGGCTCTTTCATCTTTCCATTTGTCTTCCCCTAGTCTCTACAGTCAAAGCATTACGTGATGTCTCACCAGATATTTTCTATCGCATTTCCTCACTAAGGATTGCACAAATAACATCGTCAAACTTTAAAGTACTCGATATAGAGACATATTTACTAATTTCCATAACTAAACCACTCCAAATTTCTAGCAATGAGCATAGAAATAACAAATCCCTAACTTCATCATTAAAAGTTACCCCTACAGAACTTAACTCACTAGTAACTATATTAAATTCATTTAAATGGTGGGCAACAGATCCACCTTCTGACATCTTCATATTAAATAAATGCTTCATAATAAATACCTTATTTGAGGCTAAGGATTTTTGATATAGTTTATCCAATGCGGACATTAAACCCTCTATTTTCATTTCCTTTGAAATATTAAAGGCTACCGACATTGCTAGGTAGATTTGTATTGTTCCAAGTGCCTTTCTGTCAAGAATATCTCATTTTGTGTTTGCCATACTCATCAGCTTCTTTGTCCTTATGCTGAATTGTAGGTATAAATAGTTTTCATACAAGTAATCTTCCATCTACGTCTTCCATAGTTCGTAGTTTTGTCTATTAAATGTTTTGACCCTAACATACCATATTTCACCATTTATCCCACTCAAACCACGAACCCTTCTCTCCTGGGAGTTTATCTGCCAAACAGACCTTCGGCTCTAATACCAATTGCTAGAAAATTCTATATTAAAGAAATATAAACACACAAAATGCATAAAACAAGAGAGATATAGATATACGTGGTTCACCCAATTTAGGCTACATCCGCAGAGAAACAACCAATCCTTCCTTTTATATTATCCAGCAAAATAAAGAGATACCAGCTACAACAGATCCGTTGTAATTCCCTCTTTGCTCTCACACAATATCCTCTATTTTTCTCATTTAGAATACGCACATGCATAAATGAAATACAATTCCCTCATATATAGCAAGGGGTTTCCTTCTAGGGAAAAAAATCCTAAATTAAACGTAACTTCTACTGTCAGATTTCCACATAACGAAAGGCCCAGATTGACTATGAAACTACAACATTTTACAAGGAAATTTTAGATATATTTTTAGGTTTCGGGGTGCTACCCTAGATCCCCTGCCAGGACCCCCCTTCCAGACAAATAAGAGGAAGTGTTGCTGCCACATTACAAAATGGGGTGCAATGCGGTGATACCTCTGAATAGAGAAGATAATTAGGCTCCACAACAAAAACCTAGAGTCTTGTTTGGACAAATGCTTTGTAGCCCATTAAAATTTGTGGGTTGAGTTATTAGTCCTCGAGCCTTGGTTGGAACAAACATTTTGGAGCCCTAAAGGTCTTAGATAATGGCTAATTTAATGATCGTTTTTTGATTTAAGACTGTGAGGTGGAATCACTATTTGATGTGATGAGGTGGTTAACCTCTAGATGCCCTGGATGGGTTTTGATTTATGTGATTTATGACATCCCACATTCATGCTTGGAATATGGTAGGGGGGTGAATGACTAAAGAGAGATTTGGATCAACCATTATATGGTTGGGGGAATGTGGAGATCTTATCCCGAGTTTGGATTTTGCATCATAAATATGAGGTTATTTCTCCTTTTATTTCTATGAGTATTACACTCGTTATATGTGTTTTGTATTGACATGATTTCATTTGTATTTGTGTTCCTATTATGCTAGTTGTATATATGTTTTATGATAGTAGATAAGCATCACTCTCATCATGTTGTTACTTCTAAATGGATGAAAGTTGATGCGTTAAGGAATCAATGCTTCTTAGTGATTCTCAGCTAAGTATGAGACACATTTACTCAAATTTGTTATTTACACTTGTAGATTACAAATTTGTGATATGTTTGATGAAATGCTTATCATGACTAGTAGGGATCTAGTCAAGGTATTATTCCAGTGATTTCATTTGTACTCTCATTTCTCCGTTATTTACTTTTTTGAAGATGTCATTCAATCTTGTGAAGTGACATAGGCTTTGGGCCTCAAAAAGTAGTTCAATTCCCAGGGCTACTAGCACAACATTGTGAAAAATAGCTTATGGATTCTAGCTTTTATGAATGTGAGATCATCCATAGGTCCCTTGACATGGGTATGCCCATAGAATGACTGCATCCATAGATCAAGTGGTCCAAAATGTCAGTGGGACCAAGGGGCTAGTTTGCATAAAGGTTGGGTTGGTCGTTGATGGTCTTAATGTTGATATTGAAGGTATGTATGGTGTGCTTCTATTGGTTCCACTTCCTCAATGTGATTTAGGAGGTTAAATCATGTCATAGTAGCCTATCATTGCATGTTTAACCTAGTTGGCTAGTTTATTGGGTAGATGTGAGAGGAAGGTGTTACAACACTACCCCCAACCCTGAAGATATTTAGTTTCTCCAAAATCAATTCAAAAGATTTGTACAAAAAAATCTACTTGGAAAAACCATTAAAATATTTCTTACGCTACTACTAATTGTAAATGTAATTTTTTCGTGGCTCACCAAACAATATATTATTTCTATTGTAGACAATATAATCATAAGTATATCTTTCCCGTAGTTCAGAAAAAATGATTTTTTTTTTACGCATGATAATAGGAAAATAATTAAACATTTTAAGTTTAGTAACTAAAAATTCCACGTATCAAAGCTTTCGTAATAAAAAAAAAGAAAATTTGAAAATGGTTTTGCACAATAATGCATAAAAAACTAGAATTCTCTAACCATAAATTGAATATATTTTCTTTGGATGAAAAATTTTCCACCCAAACTTGAACCTGCACCATTGGTTCCCCCCAAATTGAGATCGCAATAGCATTGGAATCAACCACCCCTTGTTATTCCAAACAAGGTTTTTTTTATGCCTTTCTTCCCTAGCATACTTTCCTTAGTGACGTCCCTCTTTCTAGGGCCTGCCAACCACAAAATCCTAGGCTCTTTCCTACTTTTCCAAAAAGGTATCTTCCATTTTTTGTTAAATTCTGCCATTTACTCCTATCGTGCTTTATTCAGCCTTATCTAGTGTTTTTGTTTTCACACTGAGTGATTTAATAGAAACAATTCTCTCCCAATCATATTAAATCACATTAAACAACCCCTATGGATTGCTTGGCATTAATTGAAGGAAGCTTTTCTTAATCTTATCTATCCAACTTAGTTTCCATATTTGGGTAAGATCTCATTAACTTAAGTGTTCCTTCCCAAGTCATTCTGTAGTTTATTTTTATCATTCAACCTTATTTACTATATCACCAAGGTTTATTTCAAATTAAATTCACTATGGCTTTCAAGCCATCACAACTAAACAATATTTCATTATAGATAATTAATATTTACATGAGTACAAAGGGGTATTACACTAGACTTGTATTAACTTTGAGTGTGGTAATTCGATTTCATTTCTATTTATTTTTTTACAGTGAAAAAAGTACCTCTACTCAATGCTTCAAGAACTAGATTTGAATTCTGACTTCTGCATAGGTACTTCTTGTCCCAGCAACTCCTCTAAGGGTTATTTAGTTGAACAGGGTTTCCTTATCTTGTGAAATTTTCATATGTACTAGTATGAATCTCATTCTCTAGGGCTTTTTTATGCAAGCTCGAGGATATTTCATCATATGTGCCATACTGTTTTAAGGATAACTTGCAGCCAGTGTTTGCACTAAACCCCCATCATAATTCGTTGTTTTCCTCTAGGTTCCAGTCTGTATTACCCTTGGTTCCAACATGGTTTCCATTTTTCTCTACACCCTATTAAGTTTGTTAGGGTTGTTAAGGTATTGTAGAATTCAGTAAGAATTAACCGCCCAACTGGAAACAACATATTTAGGGTGTGAGCTTATATTTTGTGTATTTACCTATGAAAACTTGTTCTTAATTATTCTGAGTTATAAAGGGGTCTACGTGAGGTTGGAGAAAATATGGTAACCCTTGTCGTTAATAGTTTACATGTCTTTTCTTTGGAAAACTAAAATTACAAGCTTATGTCTTGTTACCACACTTGAAACGATTTACTTGTTCATATTTAACTAATGAAATTCGCGTCAACATTATGTTTCATTTTTACTATTTGTGTCCTCTTATATAGAGTATAATTTTTGTTATAAGTGGGTGGTTCAATATTATGTTGACATTGGTTATCATTCCCCACTACACAATTTACTAAGATAATGGTTTTTTATTTGTTAATATGTAAATTTCAGTATTTTTTGAATTTCTTTCTTGCTAATGTTACCCAGCATAGGTCAAGGCTCATATCTAGGACCTCCCTCAGCCCATGTAGTATCGAATCCAAAATAAATAATGTGCACTTGAATGGTTTTGTGCCCACCTATTTGGATGTCTGGACTCAACCAAGGGTCATGCCCTCACAACTTAGAAAATACCATATATGTTATATGTAAGCTTGGCCTTATCCTTTCGTTACAAAATTATATTATCTCCTAAAACTGTTAAATAGGTTTGAGATATGGTAACTTGAGAGTTATTATCAAGTCTTCCATCACATGCATTTTTCAATGGTTTAAGCTTCCTAGTTTTTCATCCTTATAAGGATGAGGTGTTTTATTAGAACACATCTTACCCGTAATTACATTATATTTACAACGTATGCATTTCTATATTTTACAACACAATCATTGTCTCTTTTACCCTGATCCTAATTAACAAATTCAAGATCACACTTACTCGCTTCTTTATATTAATTAGATCATTCTTGTTTGAAAAAATAACTATTACAAAAATATTAATCTTGAATAGAAAAATAAGTATAATAATTTATATGTAACTCTTACCAAAATTTATTTTTTAATAGACAAAGAAGTATTATTAAGCATTTATATGTATAAGTTGAGGATTGTTCTAAAACTCATCTAGGAAAATACCTCCACCCTTCCAGTGAGAATGACTATTATGTCTAGTTCTCCCCTGGAGCTCTTAATGTTCCATAATAGTTTGTTTGACAATGTTAGTTCATAGCCATCAAGGACCCAACTTAGTCTGCAACACACTGACTTCGTTGAGTTATTAGAGTTTCCACTGACTCAAGTCTAGCTTTGGAATAATATTTAGGTAGTGTCTCTCCTTTATATTCCCATCTTCCTATTTAGGTAAATATTCTCTCTAGATGCTGCCTTCTAATGTTAAAAAAAACCCCTTTCTTTTCCCATGAGATATTTTATTTCGTAGGAGAGATGAGAGAGTGATAACTATCATAACTGCCTAGATGTTTTGAATTCATTTTGGGTATTTTCCCAGGAATGACTTGTCTGAATTGCTATTAGAAAAATAATAATAATAATTAATTTTATCATTCATAATTCATTTGGGTTTACCTCTAATGCATCATTACCGGAGTATCAAACATTAAACAAATAGCTAACATGTAACACCCCCCATTGTAAGTAAATAATTAGTCATTTGATGGTTACCATCATTAGCGACTTTACTAGGATGAAGAAAACTTATTATAATTGGAAAGGATATTTAAGATTATAAATAAAGTGGGTGGTTTTATTATGGATATTATATTGGATGACACCAGAGTAGAGAATGAAACTTGCAAAAATCTGAGAAGAATCAGATGCACTTTGATTTTCCTAAAATTAACACACACACACACACACTAATATAATATATATATATATATATATATATATAATATATATATATATATATATATAGATATATATATATCGGTGGGAGGTAAAGACGAGAATAAGAGCACTGCAAGGAGAAAAGTAGGATTTTTATTTTAGGAAAGGGAATTAAAAGCATGGCTAAGGGGAAATTGAACTCCTGAAGGCAAGGCACTGCCAAGGGAAAAATATGTGAGCAAGATAATGTTAAATAAATATTATCAACGCTCAATATAGGTTATTGAGGCCTCCCAAGTTATGATACCTTGGGGGGAGCCAAAGGTGATCTGTGGTTGGCAGGTATTATGTGGCTAGCCATAAATTTCATGCATAAGAGTACTAGTTGGAAGATCCTATACCCATCGAGAAACTCAATAATATTATGATGACGAACTGTATCAGAAAATTTGCATAGATTAGAATCATTGTAGATTTAGTGTTTGGTTTGGTCCTTAAAGGCATAGTTTGAACTAATAACTGTGTGAGGAACTGTTGTAGAAACTATGGTGAAGTAAATACATTAATCTTGTTATATGGATATTACTATGGATTAGGAAAGTGAGATGAATATGAATGATTTGTCCTGAGCTAACCAGTCCTTACAGGATTATGTAGTATGTGGATAAATCATAAATTTAATATTTGCAGGATGTAAGAACAATTGCATACTAGGAAAATAATCAAAATGACTTAAAAGAAATTCATGCATGCCAGATTTAGGTAGTATTACTAAAGGAATTTAGCCAGTGGAATTTCTTACCATTATCCCTACATCAGTTTTAAAAAGAAATTATGTTATATTACAAACACAGTGCATGCATGAAAACACTCATAGGTAAAATAAGTAGAACCATCTGCCAAGTAGCACAATCAGAGCACATGCATCGCAATAATGATAGGTAAAATATGTAGAATTCATCTGTCACCTAGTGCAACTAGAAAACATTCATGAAAATACTAATAAATGAAATAAGTAAAGTTGTCCTTCAACAAGAAAGATGTAGTAGCAGCATATACTCACTTGAAATAACAAAACAATATAAAGGACATGGAAGGTTAATTCTAGTCAAGGATCCATACTAACTGCCATGGATGCATGTAACCACATAGATAACGACAAGCTTAGAAAATTTAGTGGAAAAATCTAATCATTTGAAGTAACAAACCAATACAAAGGACATGTGTAGTTAAGTCTAGTTAGGAAGCCACCCTAAATACTATGGCAGCATGCTTGGAGGGAAGCATAGGGGAATTTGGTGGTTGCACTTCGATGAAGAACTGTGTATGCTAGAGATACAATAACAAATACATGCCGAAGATTGAGACCGAGGATACAAATCCTCCTCCCATCATTCTCAAAACTGAAATGCAGAAAGTATACTGAGAAAATCCTGACATTCCATTATGAATAATATAAATACAAAGCTGCATTTAAATAGTTCATACCTCTCTTCCATTAAAAATATAAATCAGTAGTAAAAAAGTAGGAAACAAACAACTTGGAATAAGAAGACAAAAGAAAAATGAGGTGCGTCTAGTTCTGATGGAAATGTGTGAACAAACCCTCTCCATTGAAGCTTACATATGCCACCATTTTAAAACCTAGTTACTAAATAGTAAAACCAATGCAACTTAGCCAAGAAATAACAAAAGGGGAAAAGGAAATAAAATAAATTACATACAAAAGCGCTTGAGCAAAAGACATCATCTAACCACCTACATAGAGGAATAACACCATGAGAGAACTCAGAGATGAAGAGAAACCCCAACTTAAAACTTGGAGAATCACACAAGAAAACCTGAGAGGCAGCTTACCTAGGTATTGAGGAGCACCCTCGTGCTAAAGGAAATGATAACCTTTGAAACCTTCTTGGACTTTCCCTTGCACCAAAACCACAAAAATTCATCAATAAAGAATCAATAACAGAACCCTTCGAAAATATAAGTAGAGATTTTCTGAATAAAGCAAAAGAGTGTACCAAGTTCATACAAACATTGGAGTCAAGTGGATGCCTAGATTCATTTGAGTCTAAAGACATTCCATAAAAATTCAGTGGTTCATAATAGTGTGGGAATGTCAAATATTAACACCAGAAGTGAAGGTAACTGTTACGGTGGATGTGAGTTAGCCCTTCCCACGGTAGCCTATACGTCACTTTATTCCAACAGATAAGTGAAACCAAATACGACTAGGGTTAGGCTTGTGGAATCAAGATAGTAGATGCATGAATCTAGTTGTGTGATGCTGAAGATTTTTCCACCTAATGTAAATATAGGTACCGGATGTACTATCCTCACCACCTAGTGGAATTGATGGGAATGAGATTCCATATCACCAAGGGAAAGCAAGGATTAGCATGCCATCTAAGTAGGGAAATAGTGAACAAGTAGGTGGGTTGTTGCATTAGGTGTGGGGAAGAGGGGATGAGGGTAGTTAAGAAGATAGTGGGGTTTGACTAAGGGTCAGAGTAGGAGGTTAATAGATAGGCTTAAAACAGAATGCATATATATTATTATATATATTATATATACTATATTATATATATATATATATATATATATATATATAGATATATAGATCTAAAACTATAGCTTAACCAAGGGCTCCATTAAATCATTAATTAGAAATTATATCATGAACCAAACATTGTACACCATACATGACATGACTGCATTGATATTATCACGATTATTAATAAATGAAATTCTAACCCATATTAACCATGATTTGATATAGTATTATACTACCAAGGTAAATAAAAAGATTTTTTTTTTGGGTATGATTAAGGTTTGTTACAAATGGTATTATATCCCAGTCTCTACTATGGAGCCTGAACAGGGCATTAGCATTAGAAATTGTGTGTGATATATATATATATATATAATATAATTATATATATTATATATATATATATATATATTATATATAATATAATATAATATATATATTCTTATATATATATATATAATATATATACAAAACTAAAGACATAGTTGTTCTTATCTATTTTTGATTGTTTTGTAGGAAATTGGAATTCTTCACAACTATGGAAGAACCTTTGCCTCCTAACACAAGAGAAGAAGAACTATATGTTGAACTAAGGTAAGAGGGTTTTTACCATATCCTCCCAGTTGGTGGAAATAGTAAAAACCCTGCAACTGTAGTTGGCTCAACTCTATAGAAATAATCAGAGGCTTCTAAAATCCATTGAAGGCATGAAGAAGATAAAGTCTGAAAAGTCAAGAAGTGGAGGGGAATCCAATCCCAAGTCACCAAAAGTGCATAAGAAGTGAATAAGAGCATATTTACAAGGTGATTTTAGAAATATCAAACCACCAATGTTTGATGGTGAGAAGTGTTGAAGATTCTAGGGAAAAGGTGATTCTTCTTTACTATGATAATAATTTGTGAAGCATTTATACAATTTATCTTAACTTAATGTTTCATCCATTATTAGTCTATGTGTTTATTTTATCAAACTACTACCAGAAACAAAAGAGACAAGAACACAAACATTTGGAATTCTACTAGGGCCAAAACCTCCCCCTCTTGGAGAGGAAAACCCATGCAAAATTATTCTCATGGAGATTGCATTGATGAATAGCAAAACCATGACCCTTGACATAATATTCCTCTCCAATACCATGACATATATCCTCTTATTCATCACTTATGGGATCATCATCCTTGTTGCACCTCTACCTCACTGAGATCTTCATTACATTTGAAATCATTGTTTCACCATGATTGTCTCTTGAGATCGCTGCACATGTTATCTCAGATTTTTCATTGACATCATTATTGTGACCTTGACTTTCATCCTTGATAAATGCACTGAGGACTTCATTGTTGCTACACCATACTTGGATCATCACTATACCCTAGCTTGAAACATCATCATGCTCACTATGAGCAGTAAAGAATGTATATTATGACAAAAGTGTCGAGATAGTGAGGGAAATTATATGATCATTGTGATGTTTCTTAAGCATAGATAGTGAGACCAAGGCTATATGAAGAAATTAAGGATTACGAGATTCTTTCCATCACATATATGCATTAACTGCCATGATTTAGGTTCACCAAAATTATGATTACGTTATTTCATGAATTGAGATCTTACTTTCCATTTAAGCTGAGACTGTAATGACTACTATTGCTCCTTATTATGCTGAGACTGTAATAGTGTGATATCATTGAGATACACATATATATGTCTAGATCGAAACTACATGGATATATGTGAGGGATTTATAGTCACTATGACAACTTGTTGTGTCACCCACAGACATTGTTGTCCCATCCAATATTACAATGATCTCAGAACTACACGTTACAATTATGTGAAGGGTCTCAAAGATGTGATGAGATCTTTTCGTCACCTAGAGCTACAGAATTGTCTGTGATTCCTCCTTCCTGCTCCATATACCCAAGATCATTACTGCACCTAAAACCCAAACAAGGTGCAGTCAAACCATACTGCGACTCTGCTCCTATATGCTAAATTTCATAGGCATGCGATATTTTTCTTCATGTATTTTCGCTGACCATAGATGGGTATTTATAGCGCTTATGTCCATATATGAATGTTGACATAAAGTCAAGAACCATGGTTACTATTTTATTGAGACGACGTTACTTACATTTATTTAATGTAATTCATTTTTGAGCCGACATGAAGATCTTCATTATTCTTCTTGCAGACTTTAGTGTTCTTGAATTTGGAGGATCGTTTTTCAATTTGGATGATTGTTATTGTCTTGGAGAGATGTTACATTCGGTTGAATATTTGTATACACTTACATAGGATCTTAAAGAGCTTTTACACATGACATGACTCTTTGATAATAATAAATCCCAAAGACATCAAGAAGAATTCCTTCACCTAGTGACAGTTCTTGCTCATGAAACACATGTAGAAAGACAAAAAAATAATTTATTTCCTTTTATTACATCATTTACAAAGATCATGTCCTTATGAGACTAAAACTGGTTACACTTTATTCAACACTCCCTCTTAGCTAGGGATGTATTCATAATGGTACTTTATCATTCCCAATCTGAATAATTTCCCATAAGAAGAATCAGATTTGGAATCCATCTGTTACAACATTATCTCAACCAACATTGTTTAATATAGCAAGGCCTTAACTAACAACTCTATAACTCACTTAGATCAGAGCACACTATGTTGGCAAGACCAATGACTGATAGACACACATCATCATTGTCTCTCTTACGGTCATACCCACCCAAGTTTTCTCCAAGTATGCCCTACTAGGACTATTCCCATCTTGGGTTCCCAACCCTCAAGAATATCGGTCCTCTTATCCACTCTTGTCTTGGATTCCATACCACATCCTCAAAGAGTATCAGATGTTAGATGATTACACAACCCTCCATTCTTTCCTCCACACTGAAGATAAGAATGTCTTGTCTAACTCTCCCTCTTACCTAGGGATGAGTTCCAAGTTTCTGTTTACTCAAAAACTTGCTCAAGTTCCTTTACTCATAGGAACCTCCTAGAGCTCCCTCTTACCCAAGAACTCTATCATTAGTGCTCTATAGGATATTCTAGTTGACTGATGATCCGAGACTTCGATGTTATCAATTTATTCACAAGTACGATTCAACCATCCATCACTTTCCTCCATTATGTCATTCCTTCTTTCACATAAAGTATCCTCCTTAGCTCAACATATGGTCTTTCTTCATAATACCATTTATATTCATATTTCCTTTAATGATGATTGCTCAAGATAAATATTTTTGAAATCCTTCACAACTCTTCTTACCATGGACGTGCAAACATACCAAGACTTTGTTCAAGAGGTCAGAAAACCAAAAAGAAATCAGATATTACGTTTCTAGTGATGGCCTTTTCTAATGACATCGCCTTCTAGGTATCAACATCCTGCATACATATTTACACATCTCCCAACGATATATGTTTTCAAGGACCTTCATCTTTTTAGACTTCCATTAGAGTCTTCATATCAATCTGGGAGATTTCCTGGTCATGTCTCTCTGATTCTCTAGATGTTGATTGCCTTCATCATGGTTGCATGTTTCAGGATCTCTTTCATCTTGATGTCTTTCATTCCCATGAGCTCTCAGAGTTCTTCAATTGTAGCCAACTACCTCATACGTCATCTGAGGACATGTTAAGTTGATTTCATATAGTTTGGCTTATATATTACTTCATCCTTTCAGAGGAGGAGATCATTTCTCTTTTGATCATGCTTGATCCATTTTACCTGCAAACATATATCATGACATCACAATATCAAATGCAAATACAAATATAGGCATACATACCTTATTTTCACTTTAGGCTACTTTCAACAACTTTCATGATTGAGCGGATCTTCAATCCCTTATTCTACTTCATCATCACATCAGTCCTTCATCTCATGACTTCCAAAGGGTGTAATTCTTGATGAAGAACTTGCTGCCTTCTAGTGTTATGAGATCCGTCACTGAGATTTCGACTCGAGAATCTTGAAGATTTGGTATATCCCCATTTGACAAATACTTCCTTTCTCCTAGATGAATTCTTCCATTCCTTTAATGTACAATGAGATTCCCAAGAGCTATGTCCTTCATGGTTACCATATGAGATCTTGGTTCCATGATGTCATGATGCATCTTCCTACCACTGTCATATCTCACTCATACTAGAGACCTATTAATCCTTCTTTCCTTTAACTTCCTCTATCCTTCAGATGATATGAATGCCTTTTCCAACACCTTTTTATATTGCTGTTATGTCTTTTTAGCCTTTCCTTTGCACATAGTTGAGTCCTTTCAACTTATCTTTCTCTATTTGACATAGAGTTCACAAACTGTTGATTGAGGTGACCTTCTTGTTCAAAGACATTTGTCACCTTTCTTATCAATGATGATTATCTATTCATCATTTTCCTAGATCTCTCAATTGAGATCTCATGAAGATAATTATTCATTATTTAGCACCTTCTACACTTCAATTTAAAGAGTACATCCTCTAATATTTCATGTAACCTTCTTCTGTCTCCTTTATTACTACATAGAACCTTAAGAGTTCTCATGAACTCAAAGAGGACCTTCATGCACTGACTTCACTTCTTCATAAGGATTATGTCAATCCTACTGCAAGATGTTTTGATGACCCATCTAACTCACAGATCTTCTTGCAATTATGAAGTTAATGAACCAAGCTTGATTATATAATAAAAAGATACCTACTTGATACGTGAAGATGAGATATTCACCTTCATTTCATCTATTGTTGAGGTAGATTTATTTACACTTCCTCTAGATAGGATCCTTGTTGAAGCTTATCTTTTAGCCTTTAGAATAATAGACTTCAATATCTGATCCTTGCAACATTGACTTTAGCTTACTTGCCATGATGTATAGAGACTCATAAGATAGAGTTATTATGGTTCTATCGACGAACACCTTCATTATACATCTAGCAAGGTCCATACAACTTATGATTGAAGCGTGGTGAGACCCATAACTATGTTGTATATGATTTGATGTCGTATGCCCTTGAGAATATATCACCAAGATTTTGACAATCCGAGTTGTCAAGATTATTCTCTTTATAGAAGTAATTCAATCATTGGTATTGTTAGTGTCAGTCTTTCTAGCCTTCCTCTAGTGATCAAACATTCTCTTACAAAGTGATTTTAAGATGTCAAGGTCAAATTTTGTCATTTCAATGAGTCTTCAAGCAAATTTTGGTCACTAGGCATTAGGTCAAGGGTTTGCTTTTACTCCTATCAAAGCTTTCCAAATGTTGGTACATGCCACCTTTCAGCTAAGTGTACCATCCTTTAGAGATTCGTCATCATCATGTCAGGTTCCACTGGGTCATTTTACACCTTGTTCATGCTTCAGTTTCACCTACGTAAAGTTCATCTTCCTCTCCTAGGGTTTTGAAGGTAATTTCTCGTGGATGGTCAAATCATTAGCAAAACTTGTATTTTGATGTTCATATACCTTCCCCTATCCATAAAGTACCTTATTAAGCACTTCCCATCACTAAAATCCCCCAAATTCCTCATTTTCACACAAACCCTAGTTTCTTGCTACAACATGGCAATTTTCTAGGATTGGGCCTGTGTTTAGCCCTTTCGGACCCTGTCCCCTCGCTCAATCTTTGCCATTCCACTTTCCCCTACTTCCTAACATCCCTCCCTACTTCCCAAAATTTTATCAAGACTTTAGAACCCCCTTATCCCCTTCATTTTGCTTCATTTCGACAAATCCCCTATTCCACACATCAGGGTATGTTTCACTCAAATGATGCTTTTGAGAAATAAAATATGAATTTGGAAAAAATGAGAGAGGTTTTCATCCAAAATAGGCCGGTTAAGGAAAAAATTCTTCAGTTTTTACACCGGTGTCACCATTTTAGAGAAATGTCAAAAATACACTTGCCTCAAGAGAATTGATGCACCTCTGACGTGACCTTGGGAAAATTAATATTGCTCCTACCTTGGTTGGCGAAATGACTTTCTTGATGAGTCAAACGATAAATATGCACAAGTAGCTTTCCAATGAGCTATCATGTGCTCAATTTGGAGTTGCGGAAGACCTTCAAAAGTTGACTGCAACAACACTCTACCTTTAGGCAGCCTCATTTGGCACATTTTGACTAGTCTTGGGAGGATTGATTTTTGATAGGTCAAAGAAACTCCAAATTTAAATATGCTAGCTGGGTTGGAAGGTAGACTCAAATACCTTTCCAACAATCTATCCTGCGCCTAATTTGGACATCAGGAAGACATCCAAAAGTCTCCTGTAAAAAGTGCTATGCACTGGGTGGTGGCACGACGCATTGGGCTACATTTCTCAATGCAAAAATACACTGGCGTGGTGCATAGGGAAGGCACAACGCATTGGGCTGGATGTGCGGCGCATACAGCCAAACAGCCCAAAAACTTCTAGGATTCGCTCAAATTTCCCAAAAACGCATGGATCGGTCTTGTGACAAGTAGGTAGAGCCTCCTTCAATTTTTTTTATCCCATGTTGGTGTTTGTTTGATGGTGCTTGTGGCATGGTGAGTGTTCAAAGGGAAGCAAATGGTGAGTGTTCAAAGGGAAGGAAACCCTATTATGACATATTCATACTACCAATTTATTTTGATGATGATGCACATATGGACCATGATGGATGCTAGGTTTTTATGACTTTACTGTAGAATGTTCATTGATGGGATGTAGATGGCCGAGGCATTGAGTGACCATGTACTAACATAAGATGATGTTAATACCCCAATTTGTTGCTGCTACATTTTGAGAGTTTATGTGATAGCTCATGGAGGCCCTGCACTTGATGGGTATTAAATTTTTATTGTTGTTGCCACATGGAGCATATGTTGACGCTCATTGTCGCCATGTACTCATGAAATTTCATTTTTTGGGCATGTGTTGATGAGAGCACATTTATGTGCATATGTAAAATCCATGTACTATCATTGTTTCATCTTTTACAAGGAAACTTGTTGCTAGCATTTCATTGCACTGTTTTGCACCAAATTCACTCCCTCATCTCATTTTTCCCTTGTTTTCATTATTCCCTAAGTTCCACTACCCCTTAAATTCATTCATCCCCTATCCCAAGTTCCCTTTCCCAAATTTCCTAATGTAAAACCCTAAACCCTAATCCTATACATAAACTCCCAAACCATCCCATATCTCCCTAACTAAACCCTATCGCAACAATACTTCAAATCCTTCACTGTTTCCTCTCCCACATCCCCTCATTTCACTGTTTTCCCTTGGTGGCAGAGGTTAAACGCATCGACACCTATTTCTCCAAGACAGTCTATCTACCAGCTGACATGGCATCTAATTCTTCATATGGTTATGAAGAGGAGACCCAAAGTGATTCACCAATAGAGGGACATGCATCCAGGAGGCCTCATAGAGGTGGCAAAAACATAAAGAAATACTGTCAAGCTGCCCAAAGGAGAAGGGTGGAGTTTACTTCACTTGAGCAAGAGATCAACGCTGATCAAGTGTCTTGGCTTGAGAGATTAAACATCCACTTGGAGAGATTACTGGAAAAGGCTGGTAGAGACAAGGCATTGCTAAGACACATGGCTTTTCACTACATGGCATAGAACAAGGTTTGCAAGGCGCGAATAAGGAATTTAAAGGCAAAACTAAGGAAGGCATCAAAAAAGCAAAGAAGGTAAAAAGAGCATGACTGACTCCAGATATTGGCCGAGGCATCCTTGGCCAATCATAGCTCCTGATAGAGAAACTCTAGCCTAAATTTCAAGAAATTTGTAGCAATTTTTGCATTTTGAAAATTTTTTGCACTAAAAAATAGGGTTTTCCTCCCTATGCACCACGCCACGTGACGCTCGCTTTTGTTAGAGGGCCCCAAATCACAAAAAGTTTGCATTTCTAGATTTGTCAACAAAATGTAAGCTTGCTTGTCCATGGCCAAGAAATTTGAGGAGGTTTTGAACCTTCAAAAGGCCAAAAAAAAACTCAAAAAATGACTTCACTGCCCCTATTTTGACACACAGGAAGAAATGTTAGGAGATTGAAGTTTTGGAGGGGAAAATGACATCCAAATCCATAAATTCCACTTGGGTTGGAAATTTTACAGGTAGGGCTTTCCAACAAGCTATCATGTGCTAAATTGGACTTCGGGATGTGCCTCAAAAACAACTCTAATGTGGCGAGATGCATAGAGAATCAGGTGCGGTGCATAGAGGATTTTTGCCTATTTTTTCACCTTTCAGCTCAGAAATTCGGCCTGTTTTGACTAGTTTTTCTTTTTGATGTAACTATTGAGCTATCTTGATGTAACTTGGTGACTATGATGTAATTTCGACACATATTTACTTGTTCTATAGGATTCATTCACTAAAAAGTGAAAATTAAATGAATGAATCAGTTTCCTTCCATATAGAGGCAAGTTGTTTGATTGCCTAGATTTTAGTGCCTTGTTTAGAATTGGTTCAAACAGCTCCTGGAATGATGAGATCGACCCCTAGAGGCATGGGAATGGGTTAGTATGGTCTATATCATGTATTTTCTGAGTCATTTTCAAGGTTGGACAATTGAGATTGCTTAGCACTCCATTGTACATTTGATTTCTGCATTTTTGGCAAAGGAAAGACCAGGGTTTTGCAACACTTATTGGGATCCATGTGGCTCTATGTTTTGATGATGTTTATCTCTATGTAATTGTAAGTTCACTGATGTTTATGTGTATCGTTTTCCCTTCTCTTTTCTTCTGAAATTAAACAAATGAGAGATTAAAGTAGAATCCATTAGACTATTGTGCTCTGTCTTGAGATTTTGTTTAACTGTATATGTTTTCATCTGTTTAAGGAGGACTCTGGAGACTCTCTTACCCTCCTTAGCTCCTCACCAATCTAATCCATCCATTCAATCTATATAAAGTAGCAAAATGATTTCCTTCCTTGCCCCAATTAGAACTCTGCAAAAACTACGCCTCATCCCTAGAGCCAAATTTGCCTTTCTCTTTCTCCAACACAAAACCCCCCAAAAACTCAAATTAAATCCTTGTATTTCATACCCGGCCTAAGATTAGTTGTTAAATCAGTCATCTCAAGTGCCATCGATTATCTTTTGCTGAGATTGACCCAGAGAGAGCCCTCTCCTATCCTCGTAGGGCTAGCTACGAGGCTGAGCGTGGTTTGATGTGGACCTAGAAGCTTACCTTTTCAGCCTAAGGGAAATCTAGGCTCTAACATAGTGGTGACGATACTGGGGGACGGATGGAGTCTAAAGTTAGCCAGGTAGCCTTCAAAATGCTTTTGCTTTGTATTAGCGAAAGTAGATGAAACTTGCTTCAGTCAATCTCTGGTCTAGTTTATAAACTAAACATCTGATCTAAACAATCACCCCAATACATGTATCAAGTTAGATCTAATTGTTGATGGTGGACAATGATCAGACATAGCAGGGCTGAAATCATTCACCTGGTGACTCCAACTAAATGTAGAGACTACACTGGAAGACTAACTCTTACTCTGAGAAAATTGAAGGATCTTACACAAAGTTTGGGTATCCAAAGTGGAATGGTATTCAAGATCTAGTCTCCTTTCCTGTAAATTACTTCTTTGTTGTTCTTGAAGCTATCTTGAAAGTTTTTCAGAATTTGTTGTATTATAAAGGTGATCAAAAGATTCAATCAACCTATTCAAAAAGTGTAAATACTAAGTTTCACTTTGATCCTGGCCTGCTTACTTTTCCCACATCTTATGATGACTCTCTTCAGAGTGATGAGCCTAAAGAAAACAAAACTAATCTCGTAGCTCTTGTATATACTCCTACATGTTTTATAGTCCCAGGTAGGTATAAACCTCTTGTTTTACCTTCTGTTCTCCATGCTTTCCCTGCAAATTATTACCTATATTTGCCAATATTTGATGATGAATGTAAGAATGTCAAGGCTGAGTAGCATGTGTAGAATGTTGAGACTTTTCTAGAACCTTTTGACGGTGATGATGAAAATGTTAGTATTAGGCTTTTTGCTCTTTCTTTGCAATGCAAAGTCAAGAGTTGGTTCAAAACCCTGCCTGATGCGAGCATCTCAAATTTCCAGCGGTTCGTCAAAGTTTTCCTCGATAGGTGGGTGGTACGACAAAACCTTTTCTTGATTATAGAAGAGTATAACTAGTTGAAAAGAATGTCAGGGGAGACAGTACAACAATTTTCTGCCAGATTTAACCAAGTTTATTATTCGATGCCAGGTTATATAAGGCCTCCTCCTAGATCTACTCTCTTGCACTATCCAGGTGCCTTTGATCTAGAAAAGGAGTTTTATTTGAGAGAAAGGAATATTACAACACTTGAAGAGATGCAAAACAGTGCAGTAGATGTAGAGGCTCATTTGTTGATCTGAAAGGAAAAGTTGAAGGAAGAAGAGATGAAAAACATAGATCCAGAGGAATCGACATCTCTAGAGGTAAAGCTTGACGTTTTGGTAAGTGTAGTGGAAGATATGATGCAAAACATCACTACAAGGAATGATTATGATGTTCAAGCCCATGGCTCGCTAATTGAATAAGAAGAAGTTGCTGATCCAAAACATTTTGTTTCTTATCCCAGTTGTCATAGTGATTGTTTTGTAGATCATCTTGGAGAATAGAGATCGTTGATATGACATGTATGCTTGATGATTTATTTTATACTGATTATTTTGCCTCAGTTTGATCAGTATGATGATGATTATGTTCTCCAAACAGAAGCTAATCTTGCAAACAAACCAGCAGCTAGTTTGTGGGAGGAACAAGTTCACTTTTAGCAGCTCCAATAGAATATTCAACCATCGCATAGAAGCTATGGCAGTGAGGAGGAAAGTGCAACAAATTGTGAAGTAAGTGAAGTATCTTTACGTTTTTTTTTCGATTCATTTCAGTTCATCATAGACAACTTCCATGCAACCAAAAATCAGCTGTCAGCAAGTCTTGATTTGGACCATCTTGAGGGCAATGAAAACTTTGTTCCAGACTTCTCATACTCAGCTTTGTAGTCCCCGAAATCCATTGCCTGTCAAGTTGCTGATGAAGACATGGAAGCTGGCACATGTGATCAAATGATACAAGATGATTCCATACCATTTTGTTTTGAATCATTACAATTTTTGAAGGGTAAATTGCATAGTAAATCTTTAAATCAGGAGCCTGTAGCATCAAATTTGTAGCCATCAAACGCAATTGAATATCAGATTATAGATGAAGTTGTGGAAGCCGGAATACAAGATTTAATGATGCAAGAGGATTCAGTACCCTTTTGTTTCGAAGTATTTCAGTTTATAAAGAAGAATCTTCGTAATACATCTAAAGGAAAAGATGAATAGGCAGTAGGATGTTATATAATTTCAATGGATACATCACAGCAGTCTTCTCAAATTTTTGATGATCCTATTGCTCATGTGTTGGATTATGTTTGTTTTAAAAGTTCTTCTCCATTAGCTAACTATCTGACAGAAGAGAATGTTGATATAATTTTATTCAAAGGTCACCTTCATTGTCTTGTTTAATAGATTTTTCATTACAAAGCTCAGATCAAAATTTGTAGTCATATGAGGAGATTGATAGAGGAGACTTTTGTTCTGTTTGGAATCAACAACAGAGTTTGGTTATTCATGAAATGCAAGATCCTTTTGGCAGCTTGCTGCTGTCACCAAAGAAAGACAGTACCGATGTGAGGAAAGTCTTAATATCTAGCTATGAATATTACTTGGACCACGATAGTAATGTGTTAATGGAAATCAATAGCGAGGTTTATGAAGATCCTTTCACAGTATTCTTGAAGTCATCCAGTCAATTCATGATTTGCAAGTTTATCAGCAGTCAACTTGATTCCAAGTTTCCATGGGATGCCTTTCAATTCTTCCCTCTTCCTATGCATCAGAAAGCATTTGGGAAGAAATCAAATATCAGCCATGATGCTTACATGGTTGCATTGGTTGTTCCATTTCACTTGATCAGGTGGTGAAACGAGTAATTAGAGTATGTTTGATGAATACGCCCAATTATGAGCATCTTTCCAATTTGATAAGTTATGTTTAGTTAGGTTTGGTTTTATTGTAGTTTTCAATTTTAGCCTTAAGTCAGAGTCCGTCTGTATAATCTCAGTTTTCGTGTTTTGACTCCATTGCCCAAAGAATGAAGGCACTGTCTGCTTTTCCAAATATCTGTAGTTCTTGGCACCTCCAAGGAGCTATGATCCCCATTGGAGCCGATGTTAGTGTCAATCTTTGCAACCTTCCTCCAGTGATCTAACATGCTCTTACAAAGTGATTTTAAGGTGTCAAGGTCAAATTTTGTCATTTTAGTGAGCCTTCAAGCAAAATTTGGTCAATAGGCATTAGGTCTAGGGTTTTCTTTTACTCTTATCAAATTTTTCCAAATGTTGTTCCATGTCACCATTCAGCTGAGTGTACCATCATTTAGAGAGTTTTCATCATCATGTCAAGTTCCACTAAGTCATTTTACACCTTGTTCATGCTTCAGTTGCGCCTAGGTAAAGTTCATCTCCCTCTCCTAGGGTTTTGAAGGTAATTTCTCTTGGATGGTCAAATCATCAGCCAAAATTGTATCTTGATGTTCATATACCTTCCCCTATCAATAATGTACCTTATTAAACACTTCCCATCACTAAAATCCCCCAAATTTCTCATTTTCGCACAAACCCTAATTTCTTGCTACAAGTTGGCAAATTTCTAAGATTGGTCCTGTGTTTAGCCCTTTTCGACCCCTTCCCCTCACTCAATCATTTACATTCCACTTTCCCCTGCTTCCTAACATCCCTCCCTTCTTCCCAAAATTTTCTCAAGAATTTAGAAGCCCCTTATCCCCTTCATTTCGCTTCATTTTGACAAATCCCCTGTTCCACACATTGGGCTAGGTTTCACTCAAATGATGTTTGCGAGAAATTAAATATGAATTTGGGAAAATAGAGAGAGGTGTTCGTCCACAATAGGCCAATGAAGAAAAACCTCCTTCACTTTTTACACAGGTGTCATGGTTTTAGAGAAATGTCAAAAATACAGTTGCCTCGGGAGAATTGATGCACCTCTAAAGCGACCATCAGAAAATCAAGTTTTCTCCTAGCTTGATTGGCCAAATTACTTGCTTGATGAGTAAACAGATTGCTAGACACAAACACATTTCCAATGAGCTATAATAATCTCAATTTGTAGTTGAGGAAGACCTTCAAATGTTGACGGCAACAATGCTCTACCTTTATGCAGCCTCATTTGGCACATTTTGACGAGTCTTGGTAAATTTAACTTTTGATAGCTCAAATGAACTCAAAATTAAAAAATTCTATTTGGGTTGGAAATTAGACTCAAAGAAATTTCCAACGAGCTATCCCATGCCCAATTTGGATATAGGGAAAGCCTCCAAAAGTCTCCTACAAAAAGTGTTATGCATTGGGCAACTGGCGCAACGCATAGGGAAGGCGCGGTGCATTGGGCTACATTTCTTAGTGCAAAAATAAACTAGCATGACGTATAGGGAAGGCATGGAACATTGGGCTGGATGCGCAGTGCATATATCAAGAGAGCCCAAAAACTTCTAGGATTCGCTCAAATTACCCAAAAATGCATGGATCGGTCTTGTGACAAGTGGGTAGAGCCTCCTTCATTGTTTTTTATCCCATGTTGGTGTTTGTTTGATGGTTCTTGTGGCATGGTGAGTGTTCAAAGGGAAGAAAAACCTATTAAGACATATTGCTACTACCAATTGATTTTGATGATGATGCACATATGGACCATGATGGATGCTAGGTTTTTATGACTTTAATGTAGAATGTTCATTGATGGGATGCAGATGGATGAGGCATTGAGTGGCCATGTACTAGCATAAGATGATGCTAATACCTCAATTTTTTGTTGATACATTTCGAGAGCTTATGTCATAGCTCGTGAAGGCCATGCACTTGATGGGTATTACAGTTTTATTAATGTTGTCACATGGAACATATGTTGATGCTCATTGTTGCCATGTACTCATGAAATTTCATGTTTTGGGCATGTATTAATGAGGGCACATTTATGTGCATATGTAAAATCCATGTACTATCATTGTTTCATCTTTTGCAAAGAAACTTGCTGCTAGGGTTTCAATGCACTGTTTTGTCTCCAAATTCACTCCCTCATCTCATTTTTCCCTTGTTTTCATTATTCCCTAAGTTCCACTACCCCTTAAATTCATTCATCCCCTATCCCAAGTTCGCTTTCCCAAATTTCCTAATTTAAAACCATAAACCCTAATCCTATATATAAACTCCCAAACCATCCCATATCTCCCTAACTAAAACCTATCCCAGCAATCTCTCAAATCCTTCACTGTTTCCTCTCCCACAACCCCTCATTTCACTATTTTCCCTTGGTGGCAGAGGTCAAACACATCAGCACCTATTTCTCCAAGATAGTCTATCTACCAGCTGACATGGCATCTAATTCTTCATATGGTTGTGAAGAGGAGACCCAAAGTGATTCACCAACAGAGGCACATGCACCTAGGAGGCCTCATAGAGGTGGAAAAAACATAAAGAAAAACCGCTAAGATGCCCAGAGGAGAAGGGTGGAGTTTACTTCACTTGAGAAAGAGATCAACGTTGATCGGGAGTCTTGGCTTGAGAGAGTCAACATCCACTTGGAGAGATAGCTAGAAAAAGCTGACAGAGACAAGGCATTGCTGAGACACATGGCTTTTAACTACATGGCACGGAACAAGGTTTGCAAGGCGCGGATAAGGAATTTAAAGGAAAAACTAAGGAAGGCATCGAAAAGGCAAAGAAGGTAAAAAGAGAATTATCAACTCTGGATATTGGCCGAGGCATCCTTGGCCCATCATAGCTCTTGATAGAGAAATTCCAGCTCAAATTTGAAGAAATTTGGAGCAATTTTTGCATTTTGAAATTTTTTTCACTAAAAAACGAGGTTTTCCTCCCTATGCGTCACGCCATGTGGTGCTCGCTTTTGCTGGAGGGCCCCAAATCAAAAAACGTTTACATTTCTATATTTTTCATGAAAAGTTTTGCTTGCCTATCCATGGCTAAGAAATTTGAGGAGGTTTTGAACCTTCAAAAGACCGAAAAACACTCAAAAAATGACCTCACTGCCCCTATTTTGACACACAGGAAGCAATGTTGGGGGATTGACGTTTTGGAGGGAAAATGACATCCAAATCTAGAAATTCCACTTGGGTTGGAAAGTAGACAGGTAGGGATTTCTAACGAGCTATCATGAGCTCAATTTGGAGTTCGGTAAGTGCCTCAAAAACAGCTCAAAAGTGGCATGATGCATAGAGAATCAAGCGCGGCGCAAGGAGGATTTTTGCCTATTTTTTCACCTTTCAGCTTAGAAATTTAGCCTTTTTTGACTAGTTTTTCTTTTTGATGTAACTATTGATCTATATTGATGTAAATTTATGACTATGATGTAATTTTGACACATATTTACTTGTTCTAGAGGATTAATTCACTAAAAACTGAAAATTAAATGAATGAATCAGTTTCCTTCCATATAGAGGCAAGTTGTTTGATTGCCTAGATTTCAGTGCCTTGTTTAGAATTGGTTCAAACTACTCCTAGAATCATGCGCTCGACCACTAGAGGCATGGGAATGGATTAGGATGGTCTATATAATGTATTTTCTGATTCATTTTCAGGGTTGGACACTTGGGATTGCTTAGCACTCCATTGTACATTTGATTTATGGATTTTTGGCAAAGGAAAGACCAGGGTTTTGCAGCGCTTGTTGGGATCCATGTGGCTTTGTGTTTTGATGATGTTTTTCTCTATGTAATTGTAAGTTCACTGATGTTTATGTGTATCATTTTCCCTTCTCTTTTCTTTTGAAATTAAACAAATGAGTGATTAAGGTAGAATCTATTGGACTGTTGTGCTCTACCTTGAAATTTTGTTTTATTTTACATGTTTTCATCTATTTAAGGAGGACTCCTAAGAATCTCTTACCCTCCTTATCTACTCACTAGTCTGATCCATACATTCATTCTATATAAAGGATCAAAATGATTGCCTTCCTTGCCCCAATCAGAACTCTGCAAAAACTAGGCCTCATCCCCGGACCCAAATTTGCCTTTCCCTTTCTCCGACACAAACCCCCCAAAAGCTCAAATTAAATACTTGAACTTCATACCTAGCCTAAGATTAGTTGTTAAATCAGTCATCTCAAGCCCCATCGATTATCTTCTATTGAGATTGACCCGGAGAGAGCCCTCCCCTATCCTCGTAGGGCTAGCTACGAGGCTGAGTGTGGTTTGATGTGGACCTAGAAGGTCACCTTTTCAGCCTGAGGTAAATCTAGGATCTAACAGGTATGTTGAGATCATGCCATTATGAAATGATTGAGATTGGAATAGCTCAAAACTGTGGGAGTCACAAAAATCATTGCCATGAATGATTCATTCTTTGACTATTGTCCTTTAAACCCTTTGAGGTAGACTTGATGAAGTAGACTGCCTCTTGAATCTAGGTCTTCATCTTTGATTGTAGATCCTTCAACTAGATTGATGCCTTTATTTCTGAATGTCTCTTTTTTGCCCTTTCCTTGACTGTTGAACCATTGCTCGGATACCATGTTGAATAATCTAGGGAAAAGGAGATTCTTCTTTAGTATGATAACAATTTGTGAAGCATTTATACAATTTATCTTAACTTAATGTTCCATCCATTATTAGTGTGTGTGTTTACTTCATCAAATTTCTACCAAAAAAAAAGAGACAAGAACACAAATATTTGGCTTTCTGCCAGGGCAAAAACTTCTTCCTCTTGGAGAGGAAAACCCACACAAAATTCTTCTTATAGAGATTCCATTTGAGAATACCAAAACCATAACCCTTGACACAATATTCCTCTCCAAGACCAAGAGATTGATCCTCTTCTTCATCATTGTTGGGATCATCATCCTTGCTGCACTTCTACCTCACTCAAATGTTCATAACTATTGACATCATTGTTGCACCATGATTGTCTCTTGAGATTTCCATACAGGTGATCTCAAATTTTTCATTGAGGTCATTATCATGACCTTGATTTTCATCCTTGAGAAATGAACCGAGGGCTTCAATGTTGCTACACCATATTTCAATAATCATTGTAACCTAGTGGGAAGCATCATCATGTTGACTATGAGAAACAAAGAATGTTTTTTATGACAAAGGTTTCAAGCCAGTGAGGGAAATGATAGGGTCATTATGACGCTTCTTAAGCATAGACACTTTGAACGAGGCTATATGAAGACAATAAGGATTCCAAAATTCTTTCCATCAAATATATGCATTCACTGCCATGAATTAGGTTCACCGTAATTATGATTACTTTCTTTCATGCATTGAGACCTTACCTTCCATTTAAGCTGAGATTCTAATGATTATTGTTGCTCCTTATTACGATGAGACTGTAGTAGTCTGTCACCACCGAGATACAAATAAATATGCCTAGATCAAAACTATAGGGATATATGAGAGGGCTTTACAGTCACGATCAAAACTTACTATGTCACCCAAAGTCATCGTTGTCCCATTCGAGTTTATCATAATCCGAGAACTAAAACTTATGGTCATGCAAAGGGTCTTACAAATATGCTGAGATCCTGTCCTCACCTGCAGTTGTAGACTTGTCCAATATTCCTCCTTCCTCATCCATATACCCAAGATACTGAAAGCACCTAAAACCCA
Source organism: Pinus taeda (assembly GCA_000404065.3). NCBI lineage: Eukaryota > Viridiplantae > Streptophyta > Pinopsida > Pinales > Pinaceae > Pinus > Pinus taeda. The sequence continues at coordinate 68,133 of APFE030194580.1, read as the reverse complement.
AACGAGGCGTAGTCAAACGCTATTGTGGCTCTTCTCCTATGTGCAAAATTTCAGAGGCATGTGAGATTTTTCTTCGTATATTTTTGCTGACCCTAGACGGGTATTTATAGTGCTTATGTCCATATATGCAAGCCAACATAAACTTATGAACCTTCGTGACTATTCTATTGAGCTGATGTTACTTACATTTATTTAATTTAACTCATTTTCGAGCTGACATGAAGATCTTCATTATTCTTCTTGTAGACTTCAGTGTTCTTGCATTTGGAGAATCGTTGTGGCATTTGGAGGATCGTTCTTGCTCTTGGAGGGTTATTACAATTAGTTGAAGATTTGTATGCATTTGGATAGGCTCTAAAAGAGAATTTACACATGACATGACTCTTTCACATAATAATAAATCCTAAAGACATCTAGAAGAAGTCTTTCCCCTATTGACACTTCTTTCTCATTAAACCCATGTAGCAAGGCATACAAAAATAATTTATTTCCTTTTATTACATTGTTTACAAATATCATGTCATTATTAAGACCGAACCTAGTTAAACTTTATTCAACAACAAGGAGGATGATGTGGAGTCATGGATGTTGAATATGAGTAAATAATTTCAATTATATGAATATGAAAGTAATCTGAAAGCACGATTGGAAATTTCTCAATTGTAGGGTAAGGCAACAATGTGGTGGGAGGAGAGGAAGAGTGTTAAAATGCTGAAGAGAAAACAATTTCATGGGAGGAACTTCAAAATAAATTCAAGGAAAGGTTTCTGAGTGAAACATATTATGATGATAGGGCTAAACAGTTCCATGAGCTAAATTTGGGGCAGATGGATATGGACAAATTTGTAAACAAACTCACCAACTTGTTGTGGTACATGTTGTATTTAAAGGAGGAAAAAGCTAAAACTCATATTTTTCTGAATTGGTTTCTATTCTCCCATAAGGAGAGAATTGAGTTTGATAACTGAATGACCATGGACGGGGTGGTAAGAAAGGCCAGACTATGCTATTAACTGTTGAAAATTAAAAATGAAAGTGGAAAAATATGGATGACCAAGGAAGGTAGCAAATTTAGTGGGGGCATGAAGAAACAAAAGCCACTCTACCTGAAAAATTTGGTAGAGATCTTCAAAAAAGGAAGGGTATCAATGGAGAAGTACCCTTGCTAGCTCAATCCTATATGAGTTCGATAGTGACAGAGCAGAACGAAAAAAAGAATAGTGCTTCCAAAGAACTGTTAAAGTGTTGGGGATGTAGAGAGCTACATATGCTAAGGGACTACCCACATAATCCCTAGTCCATCCAAATAATCTAGTAGTTCATGAGGCCACTACTATTAATGATTTTATAAGGAATATATTGAGGATTAGTGCAACCCTGGAAAACCAACAAGGTGAACATCAGGATACTCTATTGGAAATTGAGGGTAATATCTTAAACCAGTTTGTGTCTATTTTGATAGATCCAAGGACTAGTCTACATTACATTAGCCCAAAATTATAGAAAAATGCAATATGAAAATGGAAAAATTCACAAATGCATGGTTAGTGTAACTAGCCACAAGAATCAATCAGAGAGTAACCCAACACATGAAACAATGCCCAATTGATTTTAATGGGCATTCCTCAATAGTATATTTGAACCTTATTCTGATCGGTCCATATTATTTATTAGTTGGAATGGACTAGTTAGATCAACATGCCACTGCTATAAATTGTGTAGAAAAAATAGTGGCATGGATTGGGATGGATAGGGTCCCTGGAGTGATCAGAGGGAAAGAAAAACCAATATCTGTTTGGCAAATTTCATCTTTACAACTGAAAAGAAGCGCTAGAAAAGGCTATGAATGATACTTGGTGCAGGTGGAAATTAGAGCTTAGTTGAATGAAAAATAATAATTGGGGATGATACCAATCATCAAGGAATTCTTGGATTTTTTCTAGCGGAAATTATAAGATTACCCTCATCTTGAGATATAGATTTTACTATAAATTTAGTACTCGTAGTTGTTCCTGTATCTAGGGCCCCATATTGGATGTGTACCCCAGAATTATTGGAGTTAAAAATGAAGTTACACGAATTACTACATAAAGGTTACATCAAACCCAACACCTCTCCCCAAGGGGCTCTACTATTGTTTCTGGAAAAGAAGGACGATACATACAGAATGCGTATTGACACCTAGCAATTGAACAAATTAATAATTAAAAACAAATATCCCCTACCAAGAATAGATGATCTATTTGATCAACTCAGAGGCACCACAGTCTTTCAAAAATTGATTTGAGAACAAGCTATTATCAATTGCATATAAAGGAGGAGGATATCCTTAAAACAAAATTTAGAACATGGTATGGGAATTAAGATTTCATGGTGCTACCTGTTGGCCTCACCAATGTGCTTCCAAATTTTATGTCTCATGAAAAATGTGCTACACCAATACTTAGATTGATTCATGTGGTTTTCATAGACGACATTCTTGTGTACTCAAAATACAAAGAACAATATCAAGAACACTTAAGGTTGGTGTTGTAGACATTAAGAGAACATAAACTGTACACAAAAGGTAGTAAGTGTGAATTCATTAAACCTAAGATACACTACTTAGGACATGTCATCTCTAAGGAAGTGTTGGCAGTAGACCCTAAGAAAGTTAAAGCCATTTTAGAATGGCCAGTACCAAAATATGTATTTGAAGTTCGTTCCTTTATGGAAATTATAGGGTACTACTGTAGATTTGTAAAGCACTTTTCCAAATTGGCATACCCCATCACCTCATTGAAGAAAAAGGAAGCCAAGTTTGAGTGGACAAAAAAATGGCAGGAAAGCTTCAATAAACTGAAGAAAATGCTAACAATGGCTCATGTCCTACATATAGCATATTCGGATAAGGAGTTTATAATCTACACAGATGTGTGCCTTGAGGGTTTAGGAGGGGTACTACTACAGGACACTATTGTAGTAGCATATGAACCTAGGAAATTGAAGAAACATGAGAAACATTATGTTTTTTTATGCCTTATAATTAGTTGCATTAATTCATGCCTTAAGAATGTTGAGGTATTATTTGCTGGGCAAGAATTTTGTTCTCATGAAGTACCACATCCTTCTTAAATATTTTTTCAGTCAAACCAACTTGAATACGAGGCAGGAAAGGCGGTTATCCTTCCTTAGTGAATTTGAATTTGAAATTAAATATATTAAAAGAAAGGAGAACGAAATTGTTGATGCTTTATGTCGACATGCTCATGCTTCAATCACATATATAGGAGTAAGTGTAAGGAAATATTTTGTGGAGAAGCTAAGATTAGTAGTGCAATAAGACCCACAGTATGAAGAGTTGAAAAATAAAATATAGTAAGGGAAAAAAAATCTGGGTATGGGATAAATCCTCAAGGGTTGATAACCTTCCAAGGTAGACGGGTCATTCCCAATATTACTGCTCTAAAACATATAATTTTAGATGAGAAATAAAAGAAACCATATGCTGGCCACACCTAGTACCAGAAAATGATAAACTCTCTACGAAAGTTGTTTTTCTAGCCTCAAATGAAAAAACAGGTAGCAGATTACATAGCAAAATTCCTGCAATATGAGAAACTAAAAGTAGAGCATCAACACTCGACGGGCTTGTTGAATTCATTACCCATTCCAGAATGGAAATGGGAAGTGATTTCTATGGATTTCATAACTGGATTACGAAGGACCTGGTACCAAAACGGTTCCAATATGGTGGTAGTAGATGTAATGACAATGGTAGCACACTTTATTCCCATGCAATCTAGTTTTTGAATGACACAAATTACAAATATCTTCATGAAAGATATCTTTAGACTACATGGTATATCCAAATCATAATATCAGATTAGGATGCAATGTTCACCTCAGATTTTTGGAAATCATTATTTGAAAATTTTGGTACAAAACTAAACTTTAGTACTGCCTATGATCCACACACGGATGGGAAAATTGAAAGAAGAATCAAATCTTCGAAGATCTACTTTGAACGTATGTAATGGATAGGCCCGCAAAACGGGAAGACATTCTGCATTTAGGAGAATTCGCCTATAAAAATAATTATTGAGCTTCCACTAAAATGAGGTCTTGGGTGAAATGGAAGAAATAGTGTGCAAATTTCAACAAAACATTAAAATTGCTCAAGACCATCAAAAGATATATGCAAATAAGCAAAGGAATCCTAAATAATTTCAAATTGGGGAGCATCTGTGTCTAAGAATCAAACCACGAAAAACAACCTTGACTACTAGTAGTTGTGTGAAATTGGTAGCACAGTTTTGTGGGCCGCTTAAAGTACTGGACCAAATAGTTCCAGTAGCATATCAATTAGCTCTACCTACTCATGTTAAAGTACATAATTTTCTTCATGTGTTATTATTAAAGAATATTTGCATGACAACTCTCATATAATTCATTGGCATCTCTTACAGGTGGAGCCCGAAGGAGATTTATTACCCAAACCACTATGCAATTTGGAGTGGAGGGAAATTGTACTATGGAATCGGGTCATTTTTTAGGTTAAAGTGCAGTGGTGACTCTTTATTGGCGAGGAGGAAAATTGGGGAAAGTGAAATTTCATGAAGCCAATGTATCCAGAATTATTTTCAAATGAATAATAAACACTGAGAACAATGTTAAATTTGAGGGGGCAATGATGAAACACCCCCCATTGTAAGTAAATAATTATTTATTGGATGTTTACCACCACTAGTGACTTTAATAGGATGAAAAAAATTTATTATAATTGGAAATAATATTTAAGATTATAAATAAAGCTATTGGTTTTGTTATGGAAATTATATTGGCCGAAACCAGAGTAGAGGATGAAACTTGCTAGAACCTGAGAAGAATCAGATCCACTTTGATTTCCTAAAATTAAAAGACACACACACACACACACACACACACACACACACACACACACACATATATATAATATATATATATATATATATATATATATATATATATATATATATATATATATATATATATATATCTTGTGGAAGATAAAGACAAAGAATAAAAGTGTTGCAAGGAAAAAAGCAAGCTTTTTCTTTTAGGAAAAAGGAATTAGAAATGCTAGGCTAAGGGGAAATAGAACCCCCAAAGGTAGGACACGCCCAAGGGAAAATGTTCGGTAGCAGATCCCCCACGTAACGGTTTTAGGGCTTAAAGCCAACAATTTTAGTAATGGTATTGTAAAGGCTCCATAAAGTGTATGGAGCGCAAACTATAATGAGTCAAGTCAAAGGGTTGTCTGCCCTCAAATAATGCAAGGTAATGTAAAGTGAGCTGGCCTACCCATGCTCTACGAACCGAGGGAATGTATAAATAGAGCGAGGCTCTAATTGTAGAAGGTAGGTTTTTAGCATTGATCTTAAGGATATAGCTTTTTAAATGTGATATTTGCTTTGAGTCTGTAAGTCCAATTCTTGGGTTGTAGGAGTAGGAAAAGGCTTTGAAGCTATGTGCGCAGAGGCTTGGTAGAGTCCACATCTATGTGCGCAGATCCTTGCAGTTGAGTGCATAGGGCAGAGTTGAGATTGTAATGAACAAAAGTTAATAAAAGATAAGTTGATTTTACAATATTGTGTATCTGTGTGTTTATGTTGCTATTATATTCTTATGAATCTATTTACATTTTATAATTACATGCACTTGTTATGAATGTTGAAATATTAATAAGAATATTGGGCCCACAAAACCAAGTCAGATCTATAATAATAACATAATAAGGATAATCGATCTAGACAGTGCCTCTTCGTTCTCTTTACAGAGCTATGCAAAGGTGAGATAGCTACGTGGAGAAACACAAGCACATAGGATAAGTTCACAAACTTTCCAAACTTCATCAAGACATCTCTTAGGTGTAGAAAACTAGTTCCAGCACCCCCCCATACTACTTTGGGTGAGACCTCAGTCCACGCTTCATGGACTGTTACTAAAAGGGCCGGTAGTTTTGGGATTTGTTTGGCTAAAACAATTCTAAACCTGGGTCAGACCCCAACAAGCCAACAAATGGTTCCATTGTTGGGACAGTGATCTACATAAGGGATGTCTGATGTTGAAACACTAGAACCCTACGAAGAAGGAAATTGAAAAGTGGTTGGATTAGTAACTTCACGAGTTCGTGGCATAGGAAAATAGAACTCCACAGATATCCGAGAAGAGGTAGCTGGATCACTACATATATATGGAAATCCATGAGATCTTCTTCACGTTCTTCTCTTCAGAGCTGTATGATTGGATCACAAGGTTAGTCAATATCCAGGGAATGTATAAGCTTGATCAACAAATAGTTTGGACTCTGGAGTTAGTACATAGGGTAGAGGCATCAAAACATAAGATCGCATCAGCCATAGACCTTTCGCTAAATTGGATAATAGGAGGGTTTATCACTGAATTTTCTATAGCCACGACTATAAACTACAGTGAAGCAGAAAAACATTTTCTCAAAGGACTGTGAGGTAAGTACATCAAATCTTTGAATACCTTGATTAAAATGTTTTTATGTGAGAAGCAAGTAATGCGAATACATTAATGATTGGAATGACGTAGAGTTGAAAGGTATAGAAAGGTATCGAAGGGTCAGGAAACAATCCTTTAATTTCACCTCCACGAGTGAGCAAGGAAGAGAGCACTCCGGCTTCTCCGAGGAGTGTGGTTAGTTTGATAAGGCAGCACATTCTGCAGTTACCATCTCCACTTATGTGACCACTCACTTCACCTCCTTCATCTCCATCTTCACCCACGCCACCTCCACCACCCCCATGGTTCAGCATGGCGAGCGCGATTTAGCTACCCGTATTCAGAGGAGTAGGAAATGAGGACACAGATAAGTTCTGGTTCATGGTAAGAAGATTATGGAAAGCACAAGGGGTTATAGATGATAACATTATGAAGGCTACATTAGTAAGCATTACACAATATCATCCGTTGATGTGGTATATAAAGCACTCAAATGGCCACCCGAATGCAGGCACAGTGGGGATCCAAAAAGCACTAAACAGAGAATTTAGCAAGCCAAAATCAAAGACATAGTCAATCATTGGATTTAAAGAGATCTTGATGCTTCCAGGTGAGGCCCCTTGGGATTTGGATAAGAGGCTGAAACGTATGATCCACAAGGCTAACATGATGCTAACGGATGCACAATACAGTGAGTGGTTTGTGGCGTCTTCGACACCCCACTTAAGGATTACGCTATTGCAACAAAAGCTTTCAACTCATGTTGAAGCATTGGAAATGGCGATGAGATTGCATGACACATTGATACAGGATCCAGGATTGGGAGTCCAATAAATCCATGCACAAATGCATAACCCATGCTTGGAGATGTGGAGTTTGAAATAGGATAGGGTGCCATGACTAGAGGTGCAAAAGGAAGTGTGGTGTATAAAATGCAAAGGCTAGGGCAACAATAAGGATCACTGTCCAGTGTTCGTGAACTACTTGGCCAAAGGGGGGCCAATGCTATTGAGATGAGAGGCACTAGCAAGGCCAAGTGTGACACTACCACTATGGTGTGTGATCTATTAGATTGGAGGAAAGCACACAACAAACAACTGTCATTTGTTACAAAAGTATACATAGACTCCCGAGCGACTGTTTTGCAATTTTTGTAGATCAATGGGCCATGACGAGTGTACTTGTCATAACTATGAGTTAATGATGGATCACACCTCAGCCTATCAAATGAAAATAGAAATGCAAGGCCTTGACCCAGCTACAGGGATGGTGCACACTAGATTTCAAGGGAAAGGTCGAGGATGAGGAGGAATGGGGCCAAAAAGGGGCCAAGGATATTAATCTGTTACAATTGCAGAGGATCAGGGCACTACACTCATGATCGTACCAACCCAACGAGAATATCTTGTTTGTCTTATCTCCGTTTGACCACAAAATGGTAGAATGTCCTACATTGATCACGTAGATGCGTGACAAAGGGGTACTTTAGCCTACTCCAACACAAAATACTCAGATGATGAGGTTTGATCTCTGCGAAGAAGACCCCAATGGAAACATGATGCTCAAAAGCAGTGCAACCATAGGGGAAGATAAGGGGATGCATCCCGAGCAAGATACATGGGTTCGCAAGGCTCCTACAAAGGAGCCTGAGTTTTACTTGGAATGCGCAAAGGAAATGTTTATGGAAGCTAAGGAGAGCTTCGAGGAGGCCTCTACTTCAATTAGTAAGGATCAACCAGAGCCAGGAATAGATCATTCTATGCTGACTACCATTTCAGAGACATGCATGAAATTGCTACATGATAATAAGGTGGTTAAAGGACTACAAGAGTTGATAACTAGGTGCACAGGGTCAGGTGAACCATGTGTAGTTCGAAAACTAGGAAATAATACATTGTGCACCACGAGGGAGATGGGATTAACGATGGAGATTGTCAAATATGAAATGGATCAGGTGATTTTTGACCTAGGTTCGGACACGAATGTTTTACCAAAGTAGACATGGTAATGCATGGGCAAGCCCACATTGTAGTGGTCCCCTATTCAATTATGGATGGCAAACCAACAAAAGGTCTTGCCCTTTGGAAGCTTGCAAGGGGTAACAATCAACATTGAGGGCATGAGCATGCAGATAGACTTTGAAGTAATAGGTATTGTTGATAACAACAACCCCTACCTTGCATTGCTAGGAATAGACTAGGCCACTCATATGAATGGAGTCATCAACTTGAAGAAGCGGAGGATGATATTCGAGAAAAAGTCAGTTCTACTAGATCCAGTCGAAGGTCTGTGCTACACCAAACCTGTGTGTGACAATGAAAATTACGATGAGTTGGATTGCATTTACCAGATAATAGCACAAGACTAGGATTGGGTGAAGCCAATAGCAAATGGGAGAATTTCATGGGAGCGTGATGGTTCTTATACTTCAGATACAGATGAAGAGATAGGACGCTGGCAGTATCAGTTGCACGAAGTGACAACATTGAATTGTAACATGATGATTAGAGCACTGTGATGTGTGACAACCAAAGAAAGAGAACTGCCACCCTGTGATAGGGTGACAGGAGTGGATGAATTCTTAGACAAATTTGAAAGTGTAGTACTAGAATAATAGTGATATAGTGCGATGGAATGGGCGTTGCACGCGACACCAACACAACGGTGGAATACACACCAAAAGAATATTAGAAACTAGTGTGAATGTAGAAGATGGATGCACTTATGGTTTGGAAGTCCTTAGCATTGAACGTGAGCTGGGCAGCCAAGACGAAGCAGCTTGCATGCCCACCTATGTCGAGGGGTGCAGTCATCTGTTGTGCAAGCATGTCCTGGACTAAGGATCCAAAATTAGAACCGAACATAGTAGCAGGAAGAGTGACAAACATTCCACATTAGAGCCTTCACAAAGCTATGTGGATTCATGAACAAAGTTCACTAGGTGAGACGTACTGACTGGGACCTGTGCATACCAGCGGTTCGATGGGCCTATAGGACCATAAGCAAAACCTAAAGCATGGAAATGGACCCAACACTAATAAGAAGAGAGGAAACCAGGAGAGCAGAAAAGAATCCCCAAACCACGACTTTCGTAGTTGGGGAAGGACGCAAGAACTTGGATAAAGGAATTAGGCAGTTACAGGAAGCCATTCAGTGAGCAAGATTGAAACTTTGCAAAATCGATGAATATTGGGCATGACTAAGGAAGAAAAGCATGACATTGGATGAAGAAATTCGTGAACTACACACCGAAGTCACGAAAGTGGACCGTGAGAAACTAAGCATGATGGGGCCTAGTCTAGCCAGCCCTACTACCGCATTAGAAGGAGTTGCGACCTTGCTAACATGGTTGTGACTACACCTTACTAAATAGGGGAGCAAACCATAAAAGGGAGAACGCAACACACTAATGGAAATAAGGGTATTTGAATGGTATATGTGGCCCAGGCTAGTAGGAAAATTAAAGCCTCACACTAGGGGTGCAACCACCTGACTATCTCTAGGAAGCATAGTCTTAGTGCTCCAAGTAGTTGAAAGAAGGTGTGGGAAGGCAGTTTCGCGTAGGGCCATTATGTCATAGGGATCGTGGTCACACATAAGGGGATGAGCTGCTATGCGAATAGACAAGGAAGTGACTATGGGTGTCATTGTTCATGACAAGATGTCTAAGTTAAGGAGAAAAGGAGTGGGCAGCGAGCAATTAAGATACAAATTAAGAGCCAGATTTGGAACACTCTACCGTAAATCTCGCATTAATGACCTAAATAATGGGGGAATGGTTGAATTTGAATTTCAATAGGCCTATAAATTACTGTTGGTCACTCACCGAACAAATTGTGGCATATTGAGAATTAAGTTATTACACTATCTAATAGGTATGGACCCATCAAACTTCGACGCTTTGAGAGTAATCCTAGTGTTTGAAACATTGCCAAAAGAGACATAGGACCTTCAGGACAATGTAATGTCGATAACCAAGGACACTGCACTAAGGCCAATGCCAAAAATGAGAGATGTATCGGAAATTCCCAAACATGTAGCAGGACTCGTCTGGATGTTGTCATGAAATTCATGGTCTAGTAAGAGACCTGTGAAAGATAAGGGCAAGACGGTGAATCTTGGGACCAAAGACAGAGTTCTGTTTAAAATTTTGTCTCTGGGTTGCGTACCCACGATGAAACTTAAAGATTGGGACCTCACTGATAGCAATAGCTCTCTTACAAAAATGCAACACAAGCTTCAGCAGACATTGAGTATACTGAACCAGAGATCGCAAGTTTTCTACTCTTGCACAAAGAGTTCACGCATTTCACATCTCAGCTAGAGCTAAAATCCTATGAGTGGTCGCTTTTTGCTAACCTAGTAAAGTAGAATGAGAATCATCAGTTAAGTGAATTTCTAGGGGAAATGGAGCAGGAGCTTGAAGAAGCGTTTCCAGAGGAAATGACGGAGCAACATGTTGTAGTGAGTCACTCATAGGGATGGCAGACCGTCAAGCCTTAGCAGCACAACTCACCATGCCGATAGGGTGACTTGAGGGTGAATTATGATGTTTTCATTTGGGGCCTATTGGGCAACAGATCCCCCACATAACAGTTTTGGGGCTTAAAGCCCACAATTTTGGTAATGGTATTATAAAGGCTCCATGAAGAGCGCGGAGCGCAAATTATAATGATTCAAGTCAAAGGGTTGTCTGACCTGAAATAATGTAAGGTAATGTAACGTGAGTTGGCCTACCCATGGTTTGTGAACCATGGGAATGTATAGATAGATGGAGGCTCTAAGTGTAGAAGGCGGGTTTTTAGCAATGATCTTAAGGATATGGGTTTTTGAATGAAATATTCATTATGAGTTTGTAAGTCTGAGTCTTGGGTTGTAGATGTAGGAAGAGGCTTTGCAGCTGTGTGTGTAGAGGCTTGGTAGAGTCCGCAGTTGTGTTTGTGGAACCCTACAGCTGAGTTCACAGGGAGGAGTTGAGATTGTAATGAATAGAAGTTAATAAAACATAAGTTGATTTTGGAATATTGTGTATCTGTGTGTTTATGTTGCTGTTATATTCTTATGCATCTATTTAAAGTTCATAATTATGCATACTTTTTATGAATGTTGAAAGATTAATAAGCATACTGGGCCCAAAAAATTAAGTTATATCTATAATTACAATAGAGTAAGGATAAAGGATCTAGAAAAAACCTCTTTGTGATCTTTACAGAGCTATGCCAAGGTCAGACAACTGCGTGGAGTAGCGCAAGCATGCAAGATCGGTTGACGAACCCAGACTTCATCAAGACATCCCTAGGGTGTGAAAACTTGGTTCGAGCACCCTCCCATACTACCTCGAGTGAGACCTCAATCCGCGCTCCACGGAATATTGCCGAAAGGGTTGGTAGTTTCAATATTTGTTTGGCTAAAACACTTCTGAACTTGGGTCAGGCCCCAACAAGCCAACAGAAAAATATGTGAGTAGGATTACGTTAAATAAACATTGTCAAAGCTTAATAAAGGTTATTGAGGCCTACTAAGTTATCATAGATAAGGGGGAATCAAAGGTGATTCATGGTTGGGAGGTCTATTGTGGCTAGCCATAGATTTCATGCATAAGAATATTGGTTGGAAGATCCTTTACTGATCGCGAAACTCAATAATATTTTAATGATGAAGTATATCAGAAAAATTGCATAGATTAGAATTATTCTAGATCTAGTGTTTGTTATGGTCCTTAGAGGCATAATTTTAACCAATAATTGTGTGGGGAAATGTTGAAGAAACTCTCATGAAGTAAATATGTTATTCTTGTTATATGGATATTATTATGAATTATGAAAGTGAGATGAATATGAATGATTTATGACCTTATCTAACCATTTTTTACATGATTATGTAATATGTGTATCAATCATAGCTTTACTGTTTGCAAGATGTAAGAACAATTTTGTACCACAAAAATAATCAAAATAAATTAAAATAAATTCACACATGCCATATTTTAGAAGTATTATTGAAGGTATTTAGCCAATGGATTTTCTGAACATTATGCCTGCACTAGCTTTAAAAACAAATTATGTTACAGTGAAAATAGAGTGCATGCATGGCAACACTGATAGGTAAAATAAGTAGAAATATTTGTCGAGTGGCAAAATCAAAGCACATGCATGGCAATAATGATAGGTAAAATATGTAGAATTCATTTGTCACCTAGTGCAAGCAGAATACATGCATGACAATGGTAATAAATGAAATAAGTAAAGTTGTCCTTCAAAATGAAAGATGTAGTAGCTGCATATAGTCACCTCAAATAACAAAACAATACAGAGGGCATACAAGGTTAAGTCTAGTTAGGAAACCATATTAACTACCATTGATGTATGCAACCGCACAGATAATGATAAGCTTAGACAATTTAGTGGCAACATATAATCACTTGAAACCAAAAACCAGTACAGTGGACATGTATGGTTAATTCTAGTTAGGAAACAACACTAAATATTGTGGTTGCATTCTTGGAGGGAAACAGAGTGGAATCTGGTGGGTTCAATTCGATGAAGAACTATGTACACTAGAAACACAATAAATAGTACATGCCTGAGACCTAAACCAAGCATACAAATTCTCCTGCCATCATTCTCAAAATTGAAATACAGGAAGTATATTGAGAAAATATTTACTGTACATTTTAAATTATATTAACAAAAAGCTGCATTTAAATAGGTCATATCTCTCATCCACTAAAAAAATAAATCTGTAGCACACAACTAGGAAACAACAATTCTATTTCAAGCTGAATTAGACAATGAAGAACATAGCTGACTCAGTTAGTGTGACCTCCAAAACATTATACATATTGTGAGAGTCGCAGAATAATAAATTAGCAACAAACTGATATTGTAACCTAAACGAAGCTCTGAAATAAGAAACAATGAATGAAATAAAATATTTCTATAGCAGGTCATAAGTCTATGACCCAACAACGGTTGGAAGATGCATAAGAGACTCAAGTCTACAACCAAGAATGACAAGTTAATAGTCAAGGTATTCCCAGGGCCAATGGGAAACCGGAATTAATGATCATCCATATTCAAAGAATTGAGAGAGAGAGGAGTAGAGATGGAAGCGACAAATCCCATGGAGGGAAGGCAGGGGAGACAAGAAATGACCAAACTAGAATAAGAAGGCAAAAGACAAATGATGTGCATCTAATTCTGCTAGAAATGTGCAAACAAACCCTCACCATTGAAGCTTATCTGGGCCACCATTACAATACCCAGTTAGTAAAGAGTAAAACCCCTGAAACTTAGTTAAACAATAATAAAAGGGGACAAGGAAATAAAGAAATCACCTATAGAAGCAATAGAGAAAAAAACATCATCCAACCACCTGCATAGAGGACTAACATCATGAGACAAGTGAGATATTAGGAGAAACACCAACTTAAATACTAGAGAATCACACAAGAAAAATTGAGAGGCACCTTACCTAGGTACCGATGAGTACCCTCGTGCTAAACGAATTGAATGTCTCTAAAACGTCCTTGGAATTTAATCTACACCAAAACCACCAGAATTTGTCACTAAAGAATCAATAACAAAACCCTTTGAAAGTATAGATAGAGATTTGTCAAAACAAGGAAAAGAGAGTACCGAGTTCATACAAACAATCGAGCCAAGTTGTTACCTAGTTTCATGAAAGTATTGACACCTTCTATCAAAAGGTAGTGGTGCATAATAGTGTGGGAAAGCCGAATATTAGAAAAAAAAACTGAAGGTAACTCCTACGATTACCATGAGTTAACCCTTGCCGCAACATCTCATATCTCGTTGTGTTATAGCCTCCATAAGAACCGAAAATGATGAACTTAGCAGAGGAGGGAAACCAAATATGGCTATGGTTAGGCTTGTGGAATCAATACTGTAGATCAGCAAGGAGTGGATCTCTACCCTTGATCCCACATTGAAACCATAAAACTCAAGATGCATCTGCACCTAAATGATGCATGAATCTAGTTGTATGGCGCTTGAGGGTTTTCCACCTCATGAAACTATATGTACTAGATGTATTGTCCTTGCCAGCTGGTGGAATGGATGGGCATGAGATTCCATCTCGTGAAGGCAAAACAAGGATCATCATGCCATATAAGTAAGGAAATAGTGAATAAGTAGGAGGGTCAGTGCACTTGGTGTGGGGAAGAGGGGTGAGGGTAGCTAGGAAGATAGTGGTGTTCAACTAAGGGTCAAAGTGGGAGGTTACTAGATAGGTTTCAAACAGAATGTATGTATATATAATAAAAAAAATGCACAACTTAACCAAGGGCTCAATTAAATCACTCAACAGAAATTATATCAAGTACCAACCACTATACACCATACATGACATGCCTGCATTGATATTATACACGATTTTTAATAAAGAGAATTCTAACCCATATATACCATGCTTAGATATAGTATTATACTACCAAGGTAAATTTCGAAAAATTATTATTATTTATGCCACATTATAATGGTTTTATTGAATTTTGTGTGTGATTAAATTTTTTCCACATAAATTGATATTATGGATCCTGCAAAGAAACTTCTTTAATTCGCTTAGAAAAATTAATTTCCACCCGACTATAGGATATTTCATACACACGATGAAATTTACCACTTAATGCATCTGCCACAATTTTTTCTTTACCTTTAAGGTGTCTAATTTTAAAGTCAAATTCAATTAAGAACACAGTCCACCTAGCTTTTTGTCCATTTAAATTGGTTGTTTATAAAAACTGGTCAAACTACTATGATTAGCAATTAAGAGAAAAAGACTTCCCATTTAGTAGTGTCACCATACTTTTACAATGTTAACCACTATTGTTAGCTCCAAGTCATATGAAAAATATTTATGTTCATGTTCTTTTAGCTTACGAGATTCCTAGGCTATCAGCCCACCTTCCCACATTAGGACTCCTCCGACTGCTTCCTTATAGGCATCTGTGCAAACAATAAACTCCTATGGGTCTGCAATTTTCAACGCTGAGGTTTTTGTTAATAAATGCTTCAACTACTCAAAATTATTTAGGTAGTATGTTATCCACTTTGAGACTCTTCCCCTTTTTGCAATGAAGTTATTGAGTAAGAAAATTTTTAGAACCCTTCGATGAAGCGATGATAATTCCTAGCTAATCCCATAAAGGATTGTATATCTACAACGTTCTTGTGAATATCCCAATCCATTATGGTTTTAATATTCTCAGTGTCTACAGCTATGCCTTCAGATGAGATTACATGTCCAGAATACTAAATTTGATCCTTATAAAAATCGCATTTTCTCTACTTGTCATAAAGTTGATTTTCTATTACAGTTTGCAACACTATCCAAAGGTGCTCCTTATGCTCTTCTAAATTCCTATAGTATATAAGAATGTCATCAATGAAAATCAAAACAAATTTATCCAGGTAAGGGTGAAAAATACCATTCATTGAACTCATGAAATTTGTAGGGGCATTAGTAAGCCACAACACTAAGACAACAAATTCATAATGACCATAAAGGGTTCATAATGTTGTCTTGCAAATATATTTCTCTTTTATTACGATTTTATGATACCTTGATCATAGATCAATTTTCGAAAATACATTCACACCCTTGACTTGATTAAATAAATCATTTATTCTTGGCAATAGGTACTTCTTTTTAACAATTAATTTATTTAATTTCCTACAATTGATACATAGATGCAGTGTCCCATCTTTCTTCCTCACAACAATGGAGCTCCCTAGGGTGATACACTTGGGTGAATTTACCCTTTATCTAACAACTCCTATAATTGTATCTTAAGCTCTATGAATTTAGATATAGTCATTTGGTAAGGGGATTTTGACACTAGGGTATCTCCTAGAACTAGCTCTATCGAAAAATCAATTTCTTTTTTTTACGGGTAGCTTAGGAATTTCTTTTACAAATACATCCACAAATTCTTAAATAATTGGTATCTTCTCTAGAGTAGTTATTGTATTTCTCAATTAGTGTAACCAACTTGCACAACATAAATTTAACACCCCTTCCATAGAAATTTTGTTAATTGATTAGATGTGACAAGGTGTAATTTGATGGATCTCTTGACACCTGAAATTTCTGGTTTAATACCTTCATTACTGAAGAAATTGATAGTTTTGCCTATACAGTTTCATCAATGACATGTTATGTCATTTTATAGTTCATTTATTATTGTCCATTTGGATAATATATCAGTATATATTGCTACCTAGGAGGAGAACATGTTACATTTGATGTAGGTACTAGAGACCTTAAAGAACCAATAACTACTAGAAAATATTGAGAAGTGAAACTTTTCATAATAAACTTTGGTGCATCTAGGGTATATGATATCTAGAGTAGAGATGAAGATAGATGCTACCAAGATGGAGGATGTCATGAAATGAATGATTCTTGATAATGTTTCTAACACCAAGAGTTTCTTTGGGTAAGCAGAGTACCTGAGGAAATTCATAGCCTCCTTTTCTATAGTATTGAATGCCACTCCATGCAACAGTAGCAAGTGGAAAGTGTTTTTAGTGGGGAAAGGGGTAGTAGAGGGCCTTTGAGGAGTTAAAGAAGAAGATAATCCAAGCACCATTTATGGCATTAACAAACTTGTATCATCCCTTTAAAGTGGACATATATGCAAGTGGGTATGCTATGGGAGTAGCCTTGATGTAGGGAGGAAGGTTGTATGCTAACATTCTAAAGTATTTATTGGAGAAGTCCTTAACTACCCTACATACAAGAAGGATATCTATGCCCTAGTGTAAGATACAAAGAAGTAGAAGCAGTATCTGATGCGAAGGGGAATATTAATCCACACATATCTCCAGTCATTACAGTACCTACATACCTAGAGTAAACTATAGTATAACAAACATTACAAGTGGATGGGGTTTCTACAATAGTTTCATTTAGTGGTCAAGTACAAGATGGGCAACATAAAAAATTTCGATGACATGCTTGAAAGGCCACCCACATCAAATACCACATTTTTGGACACAATTATGCACATATAGCCATTCACCCATGATGCATACACAGAAGAAAATTTGTAGGATGATGACTTCAAGGAGGTATTTCATCAGTCATAGAGTTAGAGTCAAGTGGATGATGTTGACAATACTATTTACTACCATCTTCATGATGGGTTACTCTATAGGCAGGAGAAGTTATTTTATGAACCCCAACTCATTTTTGTTTTCTCTATAGAAACATTATTATTATTCGTTAGGGATACTTATGGTATTTCCTTAGAATATATACAGTAAATTTTATAAGGAAATGGTTTTGTTCATTTGTACTTCATGGCTCTTACAACCTGATCACATTAATCCCTATGAATTAGGATCTCAATTTCCCCATGCATTTTCCTTATTAATTTTTAATCACCTATATCTAAATTATGAGCACCCTTCCATGGTTATAACCATCAAACCTTACATGGTGAATGCATTCTCCCAACCCACCATAACCTAGTATGCTAAATATAGGTTCATGGGTTATAGGGTCCCCCTTATACTATGACATTCGATTTAGATTCTTTGTCATTAATCTAATTCTTTATACTTTTGAATTAATTTTACTTATTAAAGGGTGAACCTATCTACCCTTATTGTCCATGCATTCGATGGTTGCTCAGGCCCCAATGGTATCCCCAGTGAATAGAAGGTTGCAACATCACTTGGGCCATGTGGTCTTGCCCTCCCTACGCACCTGGCTTGATTGGTTGACTACGCATTGGTTGAAAGGAATTCAAGGGTGGTGATCATTTGGTTGTAGATCAATGAATCACAATACACCCTCCAACCTTAAGTGCATGAAACCCTTAATCCTTACATCATTCTCATCGTTGCCTATTGTAGCTCTGTGGGTTTCATTATGTGACTGTCTGCCCCTGAGTTTTATTTCTTTCTTGTGAAGGTATGGCTCCCCAGTGTCAGAGGCTTAAGGAAATTGTTCCAGGTTTCATGGTGGTTCTCCATGGTGACAACCCTATTAGCACATGGTTTTCATGCATGTCCTTCTTAGCTGGGTTTCCTACACTTGCAAGGTTTTAGGGTTTTATGTCTTCCCAACATTTAAGTTCACTGTCACTATTGTTTTTTCTGTGAATTCGGTGATTTCTCTGTACTTAATGTTATATGACCTTTTCCTAGATATTTTGTTCTTCTCTGCAGGTTTACCTCTAGTACAGGATTTGGAAAGGTTGGTGCATCTCCCACTATGGCCTTCGCCCTTGCACAAAATGACATGCGTTAATTTACCTTCAACCTTTTAACAATTTTTCATATCAATTTAATTTCTAGCTTTGCACACTGAGCCTAACATGCTTGTAGGTGTCGTACCTAGTGATTGGCAGTCCTTAAGCTTTTCAAAGGTATTTTCTGGACAATCCTTTGTTGCTTAAATTGTTTTTGTTTCGTAAAGCTATTGTTCATTCAATACCTAAAGGTTATTGTATTGACCCATCGAAGGTAACTTTCAACTCCTGGGGAACCTTATAGCAATTATAGAAGAACTTCTCCTATAATTGTCCAACTAACTCTACGTTGTGCTCCACTACCATGTTGGTCCCAGAATCTCCAGTTCTCCTAATGGAGTTTTGCTTGGTTTTTCTTCCTACACAAAAATTTCCTCTTCTTTGGTTGTTCTATTTCTTGAAATGGGTTTAAGTCCAGCCTTCATCACTGCCTTCACACAGTGCAATTTGTGATAGTCCATTTTGTTTTTAAGTTCTTTGTTTTTCTCTTAACAATGTCTTCAAATTCATGTAGGAAATTCACTATATTGTAATTTATTTGGGCATTTATTTGTGACTTTCGTTTAACAAGGGCATGCCCCACCTTGTTTGTTTGATGAGGTTGATAAATTTACTAATTTACCTTGAAGGTGATACTCCCAAAGTTATATGAACACTTTTATATATGTTTCTCTTTTAAATGGTAACTACCTCAGTTAATATAACTTGATTTAGGGAACTTTGTTCATCTATGCATGAATTGTCCTGTATCATATGAAACATTGCTATTATTTGCTACCCTATATTTCCTCTTGCTACAGTGAGGGTTTCTATTGAAATTATGATTCATGGTTAATGAATAGTCTTGTTCCATCATAATCGTTATGAGTTTTCCCCTTTTGTTTGTTTTCCTTTTTGTTGAAATTGGGAAGAGGATCTAGAGTGCTCAGCTGATGCACACTTTGATTTGGTATTATAAATGTTGTGATGGTGTACTAAAACATCTTGTGATATCTACCTCCCTTCCTTTCATCAATATACTCCATGATAAATTCTTTTCAAGTGGGGTTACAATAGTCCTTTTATGAATGTGCTTTCATTTCGATTTACATGACTTTTCTAGCACTCTTGGTCTATTTTATACATGTCGATTTCTATAGCTATATTCAAATATAATTTCACTCAAAATACTTTAATCTCATTATCATGTTACATGGATATTTGTTAATTTTTTTCTAAGATAATTTCTCACTGGTACAAATGTAAAAAGTGTCCCTCTGGATATATTGTTTTATTAATATGAGTTCATGTTAATAGTATGCTAGCTATATTCATTAGGAAACACTATTGTTCCATAATTAATTATGGAAGGACACTTACATTCTCCTTCCTTCTCATTTATTTATGCTCATCTTTCATAAGGTGTGTTGAGCACAAATGTAGTGGACTATAGGCTCCAAACTCTTGGTTGCCCAAATTGGGACTAATGTTCCTAACTGACTCCAACCTGTTTTGAATAAGTTTGTAATGGTTTAGTCATTCCCTTCTCTTGTCTCATTCCCAGGAATTAATTTTTTTACCCTTCACTTTTGTGCATACTAAGCATAATTTAATATCCATCGAAAATCAATTCCAGGATTCGTTTCGGCAAGCACGTTAATCCTAAGTTAATATTCATCAAAATTCAAATGCATGATTCATTCAAAAAACATCCTAGGCATAAATTAATATCATTGAAGTCTAAATGCATGATTTATTTCAGCACCATAGTATGTACAGTAAAACATGTGAGAAATTTCTCAAGCATTAAATATCATTTGCAAATTCATTTTGTACAATATACCTACGGAAATGAACATAAATAGAGGCACAAAAATATGGCCTTTTTTAATAAGCATACAACTTTAGTTGTGGTAATGAAATCTAACATAGTTCTTGTACCACACAGTATGGTAGACTCACAATAAAATCTTATGACAAAATTTGTGACAAAATCTATTGTCGGTAATGGACACACTATTAATAGAGTTTTAAATATCCGCAATCGAATTACACTGGTTAGAACCATTTTTCTCCCAACGATTAACCTTATCTATTGGTTCCCTATGAATTAAGATCAATCCTTCCCATAACCAACAACCTCTACTATTCTATTATAGGTTTTATTTAAATTTTACTTTCATAGTAGAATTTCTAAAATAACGTCACATTTTTTTAGCAATCAGCTTATCCTCATAACCTAGGATTTGTTCATTTTTCTAAGAAAAGGATTCCTTTTTTGTTTTTAAATCCCTTAAAGCCAACCCTTTTCTGCTACGATGTTTTTCCACCCCTTCCAGTGTTTTGCCCCTGCATTGGGTGATTTTTCGATATTCCTTTCTCTACTTATCCATAAAATCACATAGTTCTACTCCAAGAGGATTTTTCTTCCGAGTGACTTGGGAAATTTAAGAGTATTTTGGATTTTCCTAATTCGGTCACTTTATCCAAGACCATGGATCAGGATAGTGATCTTAATATTCTTTTGTTCTTTCTAGCTAATTCCTTTCAATAATATTAATTATTATTCCAACATAAATAATTACATTGTCATATTTCTTTTTTCAACCACAACTTGGCCAACCTACCATTATTACGAATATTTTTAACTACAAATTATACTCTCTTAGTCATTATGAATTTACAAATCCCAAGAAAAAGAGGGATATTACATCTTCCCCACTAAAATAAAAGTACATCATCCTTGGTGTCTATCTGTGGGCATCTCCACGGTAGTCCATTCAAGATAATTTGCTTTTATATGGTCTTCTAGTTCCAAATTGGCCTCTTTGGGAGTAAAGTGACTCCACTACACTATAACCTAAGCCATGACGAAATTATGGAGCATGGTCTCTTTCCGCTCCAAACTTCATAGTGGTTATGGTAGAAAGTGTCATTCAGGCTCCACCCATAACACATTCTAGTCAACTATATGAGAAGGATCATGAACATACCTTTTCAGCAATGACACATGAGATACATTATGAACTTTAACATGACTAGACAGAGCCAATTGGTATGCCACTAGACCCATGCAGTCCAGAATTTCAAATGGTCCATAGAACTGAGGTGCTTGTTTTGCACACTCACTGGTTCTAAGGGTACTTTTTCGAGGCTTAACCCTTAGGTACACATGTTCCCCCATTTGGAATTCCTTATAGGTCCTCTTTCGGTCTGCATAACATTTTTGATGGCCCTGGGAAATTTTAATATTTTGTCGAAGTTTCCAAATAGTTTGTTCCATTTCCTGCATAATCGTTGGTCTAAGAATCAATCTATCCTCAGGATGACTCCACATGAGTGGAGTGTGGCATTTTCTACCAAATAAATATTCAAAAGGACTCATCTTAATAACTATTGTTGTAGGAAAACTACACTAAATGTAGAAAATTTTCCTACTTGTTGGGTTACTCAAATACATACATTTGGAGCATATCCTCTAGAATTTGGTTTGTTCAGTCCATTTTCCCATATATTTCTGGGTGATATGTATTACTAAAGTTTAATTTGGTACCTAAGCTTCTGAACAATTCCTTCTAGAAGTTGGAGATAAACTTGGCATCTCTATTTGATATTATCATCTTTGGGATTCCATGTAGTCATAAAATATCCCACATGAATACATTAGCAATTTGGGCAGTACCAAAGGTGGATTCTACTGGGATAAAGTGTGATACCTTAGCCAATGTGTGAAATACCCCCATGATAAATTCATGTTGATGTATTGTCCAGGAAACCCAGTTATAAAATCCATGGGTATCACCTCCTACTTCCACTCAAGTATTGGAAGTATATTCATCAATATTGCTGGATGTTAATGCTCCACCTTCATCTTTTGACATTACATGCATTCGAAGAAGTACTTTTCGACCTCCTTCTTCATTCCTGGCAAAAAAAAAAAAATTCATAAGGTGGTGGTCATCTATTCATACCCTGGAAGACCGTCATATAGTCTCATATGGCACTCATCTATAATCATTTTCCTTAATGTTTTCACCTTTTGAACATACATCCTGTTCTAGTAGGTAATTAATCCTTTTGGATTTACAACATATCCCATGACTTTTCCTTGATATACGTTCAGTTTCATTTCCATATACTTTGGGTCTTTCTTCCTTGTTACTTGTATTTGTTCTCCCAATTTTCTTTATACACTACTCTTAGCATTACCCAGAAATGAAACATTGTATCTACTTAATGCATTAGTGATTTTTTTCCTTTCCCTTAATGTTTTTAATTTTTTTATCAAGTTTATTTAGGAAATATGACAATCTGGCTTGCCTAGCATTTACCTATTTTTGGCTAAATAAATACTTTAAACTGACATGACCACTTACCAACACAAAAAAATTCTAACAGATAATTAATCCACACTTTTAAGGTATGGATGACTGCAACTAACTCCAAGTCATAATAACATTATTATGTTCACGTTTTCTTAGTCTTATTAACTCATAGGCTATGACTACGTTACCTTGTAGAAGCACACCTCGCAATCCTTCCAAGTAGACATTTGTACATACAGTAAACGCCTTATTTGGGTCTGCTATATTTTGAATAGGGGTTGCTTTTAACATATGCTTTAATTGGTCAAAAAGAATTTGACACTTTTCTGTCCATTCAACCTTAACCCCCTTCTTCTGCAAAGAGGTGATGGGGTAAGCAAACTTAGAGAACCTTTGTACAAACCTATAGTATTACCCAACAATTCCCATAAACGAACGAATTTTTGGTACATCTTTTGGTATAAGCCAATTCATAATGGATTTAATCTTTTCAGGATCCACCACAATCATTCTTTGGAGATGATATGTCCTAGATATTGGATTTGAGATTTAAAAAACTCACACTTGCTACTATTTGCATAAAGATTATGTTATCTAAGAATTTGTAACACCAATTTCCAATTCTCTTGGTGTTCCTCCTCATTCTTCGAGCAAATTAGAATGTTGTCAACAAAGACGAACTAAAACTTATCCAAAAACTTGTGCAGCACATTATTCATGAGACACAAGAAAGTAGCGGGGGCATTCATGAGTGTAAAAGGTAATACTGCAAACTCATACTGTGCATACCTCATTCTAAAAGTTGTCTTGTGTATATCCCCATATTTTATGCACAATTGGTGATATCCAATTCACGAATCAATCTTGCATAAAATTCTTGCCCTTCTTACTTGGTCAACTCGATCATCAATTTGGTGAAGAGGATATCTATTTTTTCTAGTTGACATATTCAACTATCTATAGTCAATACATATTATAAGTGTACCCTCTTTCCTCTTGATGAACAGTACCAGAGCTACCCATGGGGACACGATTGGTCAAATATATCCTTTATCAAGCAACTCTTGTAGTTGCAATTTCAACTCTATGAATTCCGGGGTGCTCATTCTATATGGGGCTCTGGACACTGGAATGGCACCCAACTTCAATTTAATTGAGAAATCCAGGCTTCTTTGGTGGTGTAGCTTGGGAGTTTCATCAAGAAACACATCTTGGAATTCTCTCATCACTGGTAGCTAGTGTATTCCTCTAACTTCAGCCTCTCGGTTATTATCTTCCACATGTGCTACATACTGTTGGTAGCCCTCTATTACTATAATTTTCAGTTTTAAGGTTTTTATTTTCCTTTGTGAATTTTTTTTTGGTTTTCCTTTAACCAGAAATGAATTCTCTTGAAGGTCCTCAAAACTCACAACCTTTCCTAAACAATTTACTACAACTTTGTGTTGTTCTAGGAAGTCCATTCCCACCAAGAGATCATATGATCCTATGGGAAGGATGTTTAAATTTATTTCAGTGAGACATCCACTTAGATTTACTACAATGTGCCTTACCACGTGGGTCACTCTCCTTTTAAACCCAGTGGCTAGTTGTACCTACCAAGGATGGTAATTTTTTTCTGATATTAAACCACACTTTTCCACAATAAGGATTTATAAAGATTAGGCTAGCCCCGAGTTCTATTAAAACAAACACAAGATGTGTTTGGATAATATCTTCTATTTCAATCATGGTAGATTGGTGTTCTTCTTTCCGGTCTTCCAGAGCTACAATGATTTTGGGATACGTCAGGCCACATTATTTATTGTAGAAGCTTTAGGTGGTATCTGAACATATTGGATAGATTAGGGGTTGTGCGAACACTCTTGTAGTCAATGGGGTTTTCCACAACCCCAACATTTTAATGGATCCCTTTTCTACCCATAATATATTTCTTGTTTCCCAGCTCTACATTCCTAGAGCCTATGTATGGATCTGATGGCTGACTCAACTCACTCCTATTACTTTTCTTTTATTGGTTTTATTTACCAATTTCTTTTAAATGAGAGGTTTTTTCCTCTTTAGGCTCACCCCCACCTTGTTTTTATTCTTGTTCTTCCAATGTTGACAACCCTTACTTCGGTTTCAAAATTGATGATAACAAAGTCTTGCCTTTTTTAATGCTTCATCCATAGTCCTAGGGTTATCAAATTCAATTATTTATTTGTATATAGTTGATAAATAATTCAAAAACCTTTCGACCTTCACATTTTCCTGATGAAAGTAAGTCACATATCAAAGTAAATTGGTGAACTTGGTCACAAATTCATCCATGGTAAGTTGTCCTAGCCTCAGTTCGTTGAATTATTTCACCCAATCATCATAGTACCTCTCATTCAAATAGCGGGCTTTGAATTTATGCTCAATTTCTTCGCACGATACTTCCTTTTCTTTTACTAGATGTACCATATTTGTCTCTTCCAAAAAGAGAGCGGCGTTTCCTTGTAACTTTTGAATTCCTAACCTTTCTTTCAAGTTTCTTTCATATTCATACACTTGAAAGTATTTAACCATGTTTAACATCTAGGCTTCGACATATTCTTCTTTCTCTCCTTCAAGGGTGGGGGTTTTTATCTTCCATAACTCCCCCTGAATTCCTTCATTTTCTTGACTTTCTGATTACTAGAATCCAATTTTTTAGCTTCCTCCTCACTTTCAAATTTGTTTATTGAAAAATCTTGGCTATTTATATTTTAACCCTACTGGTTTCGTACTCGTATGACTAGATTTCTCTGTCCAATCTCTAATCAATTTACCTTGCTCTTCACTAGCTTTTATTAATAGTTCATTTCTATGTCAAAGTTGAGAAAGTTCCTCTAGTAAAATTTGGATTACCATAACAACCTAGTTAAGGGAGGGCATACCCCCTTTGTTGGCATTATGACACAGGTGTTGTCCTTGATGGCCACTCACTCAGATGATAGATCACAATGCAGCAGGTTAACAACACAAATTTAAATATTAGACTTCACAAAATGAAGAAGTAAAGGTATACGCAGGTGCACCATTGGCCAAGTTGCGTGTACACGTGGTTCACTATATTCAAGGAACGTATACGTACACATGGAATTTCACAGAAGGAAAGGCACGTATACCTTGAAAAACTAAATTTTTGGTTGAAAGTATTTGGTCCATGGTATTTTGATCCAAGGTATTGATCCTAAATGGTTTTGGTCCATGATATTGAGAAGGGCCTAAAACTATAAAAGGAGGAGAAGATCATTAGGGCAAGGTACTCAAGTATTGAATATCTGATGAAGGGTGAGATAGAATATGCAGGTTAATTGGTTATGGTGCATTACTGGACTTGAACCAAGGATGAACCTTAGTGCTTGATGAAGGATAATATCTAATGATGTATCAGGATCTTAATACTTGAAAATAATCATCTTTATGTGGTTTGATCATTTATCTAAATAACTAGTGCATGTTGTAGTCTGTAAATGTGATGATCTACATATGACTGAAGTATGGAATTGTTGTAATATTTAAATCATCAATTACAGATCTGTACACAGGTTCACTTTAGAAAGTGCCCATACAAATGCAGGTTTTGTATATCGAAATAACGTATACGACATAAATTTGATTTTCATATTTGTACGTAGGTTCACCTTAAGGAAAGCCCATATGCATGAAGGTTCAACACATTGAAGTAGTGTATAGCTTATAAAATATGTTTTAATTGCTTCAGTTTGTTGTTGCACTGTTCTGGGTTATTAGTTACTGTATTATAGTGACAACATTCTGAATGATCAGAGTGATTGACTGATTCGGTTGTGGTTGGTTCAAAAGGAGTTTGGTTGATGCATATATATTTGATGGTTGAATGATGTTGTTGATAGATCTAGTCTAAAAATTAATGAAACATGGTCCCTGGAAGAAAAGAGAAAGTTGTAGCCTTCTGTAGGTAAAAGCGTGCGTACTGGTATAAGACTGCACTAGTACAAAAATTGTAAATAAAATTCTCTTATTATCAAAAGAAGACAAAGATGATTACAACAGGTGGTTTTCACCCACATTGGGTTTCCACCTTATATCTTGGTGTTTATGTGTGTTTCTTACATGTGATGATTATTTTTGTTTTTACTCCACTTTTTTACTATTTGTATGGTTCCGATGCACTGATTAAAGATCAAAATATGAAGAATTAACTAAATAATAAGTTTGCTAGATATATGCTAGTTGCACTTAACACAGTTGCGTGTACATGTGAGTTCCCTTAATTGAAGTAGTGTATATGAATATGATTATGTAAATAAAAAATTGTTAGTTTGATAATACTAATTCACACCTCCTCTCAATATTATGTTCAACAATTGGTATTAGAGCAGATCCTTCAGAAGAAGCTTGATCGCTTGAAGGAAGATCCATCATCATGAACAATCAAGAAAGCGGAGGATCCATCAGACCACCAATCTTTGATGGGAGCAACTTTGTTTATTGGAAGGTAAGAACCACAACCTACCTTCAATCTCTTAAAATATATGTCTGGGAAATTGTGGAAGGACGATATACATTTCCATCAACAATTCCTACAGATGCAATAGGTAAAAAGAAATATGAAACCAATGCCAAGTTTTTCAATACACTATTGGGAAGTTTTTTAAAATCAGAGTTTGTTAAAGTTATGCAGCTCAAATCAACCAAAGAAGTATGGGACAAAATCGTTCTAAGCTACAAAGGAAAGTTTCAGGTAAAACGTGCTAAACAGTAAGCTCTCAGAATTCAATATGAAACTCTCAAGATGCACAATGATGAATGTGTAGCTAGTTACTTCTTACGTATAGATGAGATTTTTAATTACATGAAGAATTTGGGTGAAGAGATAATGGAGGTTACCTTAGTTGAAAATGTCTTAAGATCCTTATATGCTAAATTTGAATCAAAAGTATTTGGCATAGAAGAAAAGCACGATCTACAGACTATTACTATGACACAGCTTCATGGAATCTTAATGTTATGAAACCAGCTCAAGAAAAGATAGAAAAGATAGATCAACGCCTTAGAATTCAGCCTCTTTGAGGCGGAAACCTCCTTTACATTACATAAATGAACAATTATTGGATGATAGAAATGAAAAAAACTCTTTTCTATATATAGGAGTCTAAGGAGTCACAATATAACCTAGTCGACCTAACAATAATAATATAAAGCCACAAAAATAACAATAGAGGGATTCTATGGGGCACAGTAATAACAATATGGGGCCAATATGGGCACAACAATATTAATAAGGGGTACAACTACAATAGTAATGGAGTAATCACTAGTATTATAGGGACCCAACACATTCACATACTTCATCTACATCTTCAACAATTTTTCTTCAAAAATCCATAACTTCTTCATCTCGGAGCCTTTTTTTTTTTAATTAGCTTAATTTTTTGAGATCTTTCCATTGCAACCTTCTATGTATATATTAGATAACTCATTCAGGGGAAGGTAAAATTGTTGAATTTTCACCTCATGATGTTGTAATTAAGGACCTAAGAGATCCTAGAGAGATTTTAGCTACTAGAATTGTTGATGATTCTAAATGGTTGTATAAGTTTAATAGATTGGGGCATCAACTCTTCCATTGGTATTTGTTTCTCATAATGATGAAGTGAGAAAACTTTTTCATTAGTGATTTGGTCACTTAATCTATCGCTCCCTTCAAAATCTATGTAAAGAAAATATGGTGACATGTCTTCCTATGGTATGTTGCAGAGATGGTGTTATTTTTGGATGTGTACTCGGAAAACATTATCAGGATAGTTTTGAAAAATGTTCCTCTTGGCATGCCTCAACCCCTTTACAACTTGTGCATAGTGATTTATGTGGTCCACTTCCAGTTGTTTCATTCCCTTGCTACAAGTATTCTTTAACTTTCATTGATGATTTCTCCAGATGCACTTGGGTATACTTCTTAAAAATAAAAAGTAAAGTATTTAACATGTTCTTGGCCTTTAGGGCCTTTGTTGAGAAACAATCTGGACATCAA
Organism: Pinus taeda; assembly: GCA_000404065.3. NCBI lineage: Eukaryota > Viridiplantae > Streptophyta > Pinopsida > Pinales > Pinaceae > Pinus > Pinus taeda. Next base: position 39,035 of record APFE030194580.1, on the reverse strand, counting down.
AATCTTAAGCTAAGATATGATAATAGTGGAGAATATGTTAACAACAAATTCATCAACTTTTGCACTAAGCATGAAATTCAAATGCAACATATTGTTCCATGTACTCCATAACAAAATGGTGTAGCTGAAAGGAAGAATCGCACCTTAAAGGAAATGGCTAACTGTATGCTTCAATCTAAAGGACCTAGTCTTAATTTTTGGGCAGAAGCAATTAATTGCGCAAATTAGATAGTAAATTTCACTCCTACTAAGGTGTTAAAGAATATCACTCCAGAAGAAGCATGTAACCCATTGTAAACTAGATGTAAGTCACTTTCATGCTTTTGGAAGTGAAGCATGGGCCCATATTCCTAATGAGTAACATAAAGCCTTAGAACCTAAGAGTGAAAAATGTATTTTTGTTGGATATTCTGAATATATCAAAGGATATAGACTTCTTTCACCTAAATACAAAAACGTTATCATTAGAAGATATGTAAATTTTTTTGAAAATATATCGGCCTACAAGCCTAGTTTAGTGGATGTACCACCTCTCTGTATCCTTTCTACTTCTGAAAATACTTCTTCTTTAGATGATGACAGCAAGGATGACAATCCTCCCCCACCTTCTTAGGATCCTCCTTGCTACTCGATATGTAGTAGGTTCTCTTGCAAGTGATCCTATAGATCAATGATGTACAGATTCTCAGTTCGACAAAGACTCTTCTTTACTAGCTCAAGCTTCAACAAATTATGATCCTCACACCTTTGGAGAAGCTTCAGGCCATCCATATTGGGACACAACTATGAATGAAGAGAATTGTTAATTATTTGCAAATGATACATGTGATCTTGTTCCTCTTCCAAAGGGAATAAAACTTGTTAGATGTAAATGGGTTTACAGAACCAAGTTTGGACTAGATGGAAAAGTTGATAAACATAAAGCTCGTCTTGTTGCTAAGGGATTTTAACAAGTTGAAGGCATTGACTATACTAAATCCTTCTCCCCTTTTGCCAAAATGAACTCTATCCACCTTGTTCTTTCCCTTGCTTCCTCTTTCAAATGGGAAGTCCATCATATGGATGTTAAATTTGCCTTCTTGCATGGGGACTTGCATGAAGAAATCTATATGGAACAACCTACTGGGTTTATAAAAAAAGACTCCAATCATGTATGTCATTTTAAGAAATCCCTTTATGGTCTCAATCAAGCCCCTTAGGCTTCGTATGCCAAAATGGATGGCTTTCTTTTAGATATTGGCTTTTCTAGGTGTCATTCTAACAATATTGTCTACACCAAGAAAGTGGGTAACTCTCTTATCATTCTTGTTATTTATGTCGATGATCTTATCCTTACTGGTAGTGATCCCATCCTTATAAAACATGTGAAGTCCAACTATAAAAAGTATTTTGAAATGACAGACTTAGGACACTTGCATTATTTTCTTGGTCTTCAAGTCTTGCAATCCAAGGAAGGTATTTCCCTTTCACAGTCCAAGTATGTCGGTGATATTCTATGCCACTTTCACATGGAAGAATGTAAGCCAACCCATTATCCCTTTCAGTCTGGAGCCAAAATTTCAGTCACTTGTACTTCCCCTGAGGTTGATGCAACCTTATACCATCAGCTTGTAGGAAAAATTTTGTTTCTAACCCATACCTGTCCTAACCTTTCCTTTGTCATTGGCCTTATTGCTCAGTTTATGCAAAACCCACATGAAAGTCATTGGAAGGAAGCTAATAGAATACTTCATTATATTCGAGGTACATTTCAGTTTGGGATTCATTACAGTGCATAAGAATTTCCTCTATTGGTTGGTTTCACTAATTTCGATTGCTCTGGTGACCATGATGATTAGAAGTCTACTGCAGGTTATGTATTCACTCTTGGTTCTAGACCTATTACATGGGCTTTCAAGAAACAAAGTGTCATTTCTCTTTCTTCAGCAGAAGTAGAGTATCGTGGTATCGTAGAAGCTAGTAAGGAATCCCTCTAGCTTTGTCAGATCCTGTCAGAGTTTGGCTTTCAGTAGCAACATCTGACTACACTTTGGTGTGATAATAAAAATGCCATTCAACTATGCAAAGATCCAGTCCAACATCAACACAAAAAACACATTGAACTACACATGCATTTCATCAGAAAGCTCATTCATGACCATGTTCTTGAAGTGAAATATTGTTCAACCAATGATCAAGTTGCATACATCTTTACAAAGGCTCTCACAGAGGCAAAGTTTACAAAACTTCGATTTATGGTTGGAGTTCAGGAAGTTTTCACTAAGGGGGGATAGGATCTAATGCCTCCTTCCTTCTCATATTGTGTCATATTTGTACATCTTGCAATCCTATCCCAAGTTGTTCTTAAGGGGGGATGTTAGGATATTCTGACACAGAGGAAATAGTTAGGTACAACTTGGTCTAGTGTAGAGTTAGGTAAAGTGTGTTTCTTTACTATGAACTTTTGTAACTTACAATCTGACGGTCACAATATGTTCTAGAAATGAAGTGATATGACGATTCATTCTCTCCTCGGTATTACCGATGCTTATCTATGGCTTAACACTTGATTGATCCATGATCTCTATTTAAAAAGCATGTAGGGTCATTTGTAAGGTGACCGTGCATGGGAGAAGCTTATGTAAATTTTCTTTCTTTTACATTAATAAATTGTCTGAAGTGGCCACGTTGGCTCAGGCCAAGGATTGTTTCCATATTTGAGGGTTTTAACCACATCAAGAATATTGGTGTATTGATTTGTGATCCATTTGTGAGTGGTGTCTTTTGGTGTTCTATCTGATGAACTTACCTTGTAAATTCCTACACAAAGACATGAATTGATATCTTATGGATTTAAACATATCCTCAATATAAATTCTCTCATCAAGGAGAGGATAAGTAAAAATGGAGAATTGAGTCCCAATCACATATAGAGAAAATTTTAACACATTTGGAGAATAGGTAGACTAATTCCTAAACACATGAATGGTCATCACTCCAAGATCCATCGTAGTGTGGTTTCAAATTTAGAACCAAGGAACTACTTTAAACCCAAGATTGATCCTTAGAGAAGACTTTCATTCTAGAAAGTGTTGCAATTAAAAATATGGCTATGATAAGGGTTGTTAATAACATCTATATAGAATGCAATGTTCCCTCTCCTAATTTCATTCAACCCACATGGATGATACTTCTAAAAATGGATGAAAGAAGAGAAAACTTATTGTGTTTTAATCGTGACAATAAGTATAGTAAGGGGCATAAATGTGGTGAGAATAAATTATTCTAGATAGATTGTGAAGAGGAAAAACAATAAAAGTTGGAACCTTCTCAAGATGTAAGACAAGAAGAGAGTAGTATAGTCATAACTTGTAGCGACTTAATTAGCATTAATTACTCCCAAAATTCTTGAGAGACAAGGATATATCAAGAGAAAAAAAGGTATTAATGATTCTTAAATCTAGTATATCCCATAACTCAAGTAAATACAACTCAGGTATAATTCTCAACTACTTTATATATCCAAAACCATAGTTTCAAGCAATGATTGTGGTTGGAGGTACCATAATTTTTCAGGGATTCAAGGTGCCAAAGTATTAATGTCATTATATTGGATTATTTCATAGATAGACTAATGACTGTAATCCAAATGTATCATATTGTTGTGCTATTATAAGTTTAGTCATTAGAACCATTATGAATATTGGCCCTTTTAAGTTTTAGGAACTTTTCTTGAGATTTTCCTTGAACGACAAGGAAATTGAACTTAGAGTTGAAGAGAAACTATATAAAGTGATTCATCTCTAATAAGATTAAAAATGTGTTAGAAAATGTGAACATGGAAGTAATTTAACAATTGTGCTCACTAAATGTTCAAGCAACAAACATTGTGTTCCCTTGGATCTCCACAGTGCTATCACTAGTCATTCAAAAGTTATTATTGACATGACCAAAGATGTGGCTCTGACTACTACATGAACATTCCATTTGGTTGAACACAGGGAACCTTCCTCCTACCATGTGTCCTCAAAAATGCCATTATGCCTAGAAAATAGAGATTCTGTGCATGGTTTAAGAAATGTTAGAGGATAGCATCACTTGACCTACAAAAAATGATTTCTCTTTATTAGTAGTGATTATTGTCAAAAAGGATGATTCATGGTCTAACTATTGTGATTATATATATTTTAGCAAGACACTCATTAAAGATACGTTTCCTATTCCTATAATTGATGATTTTTACATGAATTTTGAGGATATATTTTCTTTACTAAAAGACATCCCCAAAATAGACTTTAGAACACATGAAATTCATTATGAATTTATAGTGGTGTCTTTTGGCTTTAATAATTCACCTTAAACATTCCAAATATTAATTAACTATATTTAATCCCTTCCTTAGAAGATCAATGTTGTTAATTCTTGATGGTACACTAATTTACAATGAACCTTGGGAAGATCATGTAAAACATGTTGACATGCTCTTAAAACTATTAGAGATGTGACAACTATATGAAAATCCTACCGTAGTATGCATTTGGGTTCTAAGAAATGTAATATTTGGGTCTCAATATATCTTAAGATGATATTAAAGTGGACCCTAACAAAGTTAAACAAATCATAGAATGGCCAATTCCCAAAATCTCAAAGAATCTTTGGGGGTTCCTATGATTAATTGGTTATTACTTCAAGTTTTTTCAAGACCTTATCAGAAAAACCACATATCTATCATCAACAACATAGTTTGACTTGGTAATAGGTCCAAGTTAGAGATTTATTCATTTGAAATGGTGAATCCACGATCTATAGTTTGACCATCATAATGTTTTTATGAGTTCAATGAAATGTACCTATAGATGAAAATGAAAAATGAAATTGATCAAATAAGTAATATAATCGTAGGAAAAAGTTTGTAAAACTTATTTATGTGAAACAAAAGGACAAGTATTAATAATGGGGGAATATTTTAGGAATTTAAACTTACACAGGTCCAAAAGAAACTCTAAGAAATCAAGGATTCTATACATCATCAAGTGATACTAGCATACAATATATTGTTAACACCACATATGATAAATAAGAATAGACATTACAAGAATGAGAATATTCTATAAAACATAATGTATGTGTCCATAAATTTAAAAAAAATTGTGAATAGTGAGAATGGTCGATAAGTGCTAACAACATGAAAGAGTATAAAATACAGGATGATAGTCTGTCTTATTAATATATGATAATATATTATAATGACAAAAGGAGAACCTGTTACAAGGATGTGATGATTCTATTTACTAAATTTGTCAATGAATCTTTAGCTGTTTATTTTTCTAATCCTTCTTCTTTCCTACTAGGATTTCTAGTGATACCTAATTTTTGTCTCATCCTTAAAGATGAGGATAACAAATTTATTTGCATCAATATAACAACCTAGGGTTAAATTTCATGTAAGACATATTAATAAAGGCAAACTAATACCTATGTCATGGGACACATATTCCAAGTTCAATGTTGGGAAAAACACTATAATGGGCATCACCTTTGGTTCACTAATGGCTATGGAAATAGGAAAAGTCATTGGCAAAGGAAAAAAGGAAATAATTGACATTTATTTATGCAAATAAAAGAAAATAGGAAAAAAGGGAGGTGAAGAGGCACATATTTGCATGCTAAGGAAATTAAAAGGAAATGAAGAAAATAAGACATCAATAAGAAAAAGGAATCAAAGAATCAGTTCAAAGTTTTTTCTGGTTTAGCTTTTGTTAGTTTTTCAACTTGGGTCAAGTGGTAAAGAGAGAGAGCTTGAAGAGGAGAAAGAAAGAAAGCAATCAAAGGAAGTAAAGGGAAAGCAAATGAGAGCCAATGAAAGAAAAGGAAAGCAAGAAGAAGGTTAGATCAATAGCTTCGTTAGGAAGGTTTGCAAGTAAGAGGTTGCATGTATGATTTACTAGCTAAGGTGTCAATGCATGGTACATGCATGTGTTTATATAGTTCATTTATTGTTATTGGCACATGTTTTGTCAGGTTTAACAGTGGCTTTATCCTTGCATTTCCATTTCTTGGATAGACATGGTGTGATGGGATTCATTCATTAGAGGAAATTTTAGCCTAAAAGTGCCCATGAAATGTTCACGTAATTCCCATGTCATAATATGTAAACCCAATCAAAATATTTTAAATTTAAAAAGAGGTACATGTAAATATTTTGGAGGGAAAATACGAAAAACTAGTTTTTTTTTAATTGTATTTTTGCCTTATCTCCTTACAGGTGTACTCAAATTTCAAGTGTAAATACTCATTCGATGCAGAATTAAATTTTACATCCAACGAATACCCATTATGCATACTTTTGAGAAGACCCACATTGATAAAAAAATGAAGATACATTAAAAACAAGTGTGTTCAAAATGTTCTTTTAATGTATCTTCAATTTTTATCAATGTGGGTCTTCTCAAAAGTATGCATAATGGGTACTCATTGGATGCATAATTTAATTCCCCATCCAACAAGTGTCTACACTTGAAATTTGAGTAAACCTATAAGGAGATAAGCCAAAAATACAATTTAAAAAAACAATTTTCTTCTTTTCCCTCCAAAATTCATAACTCTTATTTTATTATTTTAACTATTATTTTATTATTTTTCCTTAGGAGGCCGGTTTTAGGCCAAAATTTCCTCTAATGTCTTGGTTGAGCTTTGGATTGTCAGGATTTCTTAGAACCAGTGAAGTGGTATCAGGAAACTTCCCAAGGGTTGGCAGTGGATATGGTCTTCTCAAAGAAGACCTCGATAAGGGGGTGGAGACAGGAAAATTCCTCAAGTTATGTTGAATGAATTCTAAGGCATCCAAGCATGGTTCTTTTTGTGTTCTCAGGATTGGTTTAGGTGAGATCACGGTAGTTTGAGGGTGGTGTTGGTTTAACCTCTGGAGTCCCTATCCCTATTTGATCATGTCTTGGTTTATCCCATGAGATAACACATTCATCCTTGGAATATGGCATGGGAGTGATTGGATGAAAGAAAGATTTGGTTTAGCTCAATCTATGGTTGGGTGGTACGTGGAAGTCCCTAACTTGGTTGGATCTTGCATAAGTTAATAAGAGATAGTGTCTTATTGTGATTTATGAGAACTAGTACTTATTATTATTTTTCTTTGACAGTTGTTCTTTCATGGTTAATGTTACAGTTTTATGTCGGTAATAACAATAGTTGTATGATGTGCTCTATTTATGGCCCTTGTTTAATATTTTGATAAGTATTTGAATGGTTCATGAATGCATGGGCTAAAAAGTTTTTTTGTAGCTAATTCAGATGGCATTAGACATTCTCGGTGATTTTTAGATGAACTTAAGTGATTTATGATCAAATATGCATTCATGACCTCTAACTCACATGTTTACCATATGTTTGACAAAATGTATAGTTTGTTATAGGTTGTCTAGGTCAAGTTATGGGTTCAAGTTTGAATTATTAGCATTTTCGTTATGAGACATATGATTCTCAAAAGTTACAGGAAGTTTAGGCAGTGGTATGGAGGCTATCCTAGAAAGGTGGCTCAATTTGCAGGACCGCGGGAAAAAAACTGAGAACCAGATGGACAAGTCTTGTGAGTGTGATGAGAGCCTCACAACCGCATGCGGGCATCGTCAAGGGTGCAGCTATAGGTCTAGGTTATAGAAAACGGGTTCTAGCTTAGGGATTGGTCACATGGAATGGTTATTCAGCCTTTGAGTAATCTGTGGTTCTTGAGGAAGGCTTGTAATTATCAATTGTAGGCCCCACTTCCTTAACTATAACTAGGAGGTCAAGTCATGTCATAGTAGCAGTTTGCTTCACATTTACCAGAAGGGCTTGTAAAAGTAGTTAAATGTGGGGATGAGTGTGTTACATATTGGTATCAGAGGTTCCAAGTTCAAACACTTGGATTGGATGGGCAAGGTGTGATTTTTATGCACGCAAGTCAGTCGTATGCATTCATTGTAGTGGCTATAGTTGTCATGTATATCGTAAGTGTTACAGCTTGAGTTAGCATGCATGAAGATTGAGATGATGTCAATAGGTTTCTATCTTGGTCTCATTATATATATATATATATATATATATATATATATATATATAATATATATATATAATATAGATAATATAATATATATATATCATATAACATATACATATACATATACATATACATATACATATACATTTACATTTACATAAACATATACATATACATACACACACACACACACATACACACATATATGTGCATCTATATCATGCTAATACGGATTTATTTGTGACATGGTATGTTTGCAGGAAGAATAAGATCAGAGATGAGAAGAATAATGGTGGATTATAGTTCATGTGACTCCCCTTATAGATCAATTGAGCAACAAGGAGATGAGTACCTTTCTAACATAGCAGATACATTGAGAAGTATGAAGGTAGAAATAAAGTGTTGCAAGGTGGTTAAGTTAGGATAATTCAGTCACAGGAAAGGATTTCCACATCTCAGAAAATAAATATGAGGTCAATGCAGGGATCCTTCAAAGATTATCATATTTACATAGATAGGTACAACCATGGATCAGTTATGGATAGGAGGAAAGGACTAACGGGGCATATGGTAACAAGTCTTGATAAGGGCATAGTTTGGATAGGGATGACACAGCTAAAGGTGGCAGAGGGTTGGATACAATGGATAGGAGAGGTAGTGGTTATGGATTCTATTCTAGTTCTGGTTCATATATACATCATGGTCATCGTCACTATCATCCTTACAAGAGGAGGGAGAGGGGGTACTCTCCAGATGAGTTCAAGAAATACAAGCCTACTACGTTTGATGGAGAGCTAAAGAAACCAGAAGATGCAAAAGCATGACTTCTTGGGATGAAGAAGTTCTTCGATTTGTGTGATTATTCAAATAATATGAAATCCATGATAGTTATTTTTAGACTCAAGGAAAAGAAGATATTTGGTGGGAAGATGTGAAACATGCCAAAGGAATTAAGATAGAGAAGTTGAATTGGCATGAGTTCAAAAGATTCTTCAGGAAGAAGTACTTGTTTGAGAGATATTATGATGGGAAGGCTAAGGAATTATATGATATGAATATGGGCTTTATGATAGATGAAGAGTACACAACTAAGTTTCTGAAGTTGTTGAGATATGTGCCATATCTCAAGGTTGAGAAGATGAAGGTTCAAAGATTCATCAGTGGAATACCATTAGCATTCAAGGACTGGATTGAGTATGATGAGCTTTAGTCATTGGAGGAAATCATTAGGAAGTTGAAGAGTTGTTATGAGTAGTCAAAGTACAAGACTAAGCCTAACTGTGATTACAAAGGTAATGAGATGACTAAAGGAAAATAGCCTCTAAAGTGGGAAAGACCTCAAGATGCAGGTGAGAAAGAAATTGTAGCTCCTTAAAAGAAGTTCAGTGCAGATGAGAAGGAACATGGATCTCAACCTAGATAGCAACAAAATAAAGGCCGTGGAATGGACCTATTGCAGTGTTGGACTTGTGGAAAATATCATCACAAGAGGGATTTTTCATTGTACCAGGGTGGAAAACCTCGCATTTATAGTTCTCAGGAGGTGCAGATAGTTGGGGATGTTGGGAAGAGAATTCCTCGGATTTATGCAGCATTTTATAACAAGCAGGAGGATAATCAAGAATCCATTATTGAGATGGAAGGTAAGCTCTATGATTGAGTTTTTTTCCATTTTGATTGATCTCGGATCTAATTATAGTTATGTTAATCCTAACCTAGTGGATAAGTGTGGCTTGAGTAAATAAGTGCATGTAGAGTCTTGGTTGGTGCAATTGGCTACAAAGACCAAGAAGAGAGTTCATCATTAGGTGAGAGCTTGTGTATTTGAGCTTAATGGTATGCCTACATGAACACATCTAAATGTGTTTCCTTTGGGTTAATACAATATGTTGTTGTGAATGGATTGGTTGTAGCTTCACAGGACTGAGGTAGATTGTTATGAGATGGATATTAAGTGCTTGGATGATGATGGAGAGAAAAGAATCTTGCAGGGAAAGAAGAAGCCTACATCGGTGAGGATGGTTGCAACTATGCAGGCAAAGCATAGTTACAGGAAAGGATGATTATTATTTACAATTTACATTTCTAGTGACAAGGGGAAGGATGTTAAGGATGATGAAGTCTTGAAGAAGTGTCTAGTTTTGTAGTAGTTTTAGGACATGTTTCCAACATATATTTATGAGTTATCGCTTCATAGGGGAGTGGACATTTCTATTGTGTTGGTACTAGGAGAAACACTACCATCAATGGCACCTTACAGGATGAGCAATCCAGGGTTAGTGGAATTGACATTGTAACTTAACGAAATGCTTGACAAGGGATACATTAGGTTATGTGTGTCACCTTGGGGTTCTCTAATATTTTTTGTAAAGATGAAGGATGGTACTCTCTGGTTGCATATTGATTATAAGTAGTTGAACATGGTGATGATAAAGAACAAATATCCTTTACTGCATATTGATGATTTGTTTCATCATTTGAAAGGAGCAACAGTGTTTTCAAAGATTAATTTGATATCAATATATCATCATGTGCACATCAAAGAATAAGATATTTACAAGACTACATTTAGTACTAGGTATGGGAAATATGAGTTTGTAGTGGTTTTGTTTGGTCTTACTAATTCTCCATCTACTTGTTGTGTTGTACAACAGCCCCCATTTGGTAGAATCCTTTAGATAACAAATGGGGACCCTTTATAAAATAATTTTATTTAAAATTCATTAAAATCTAAACAAAAATCCAAAACCCCGCTCCAAAGATTAAATCGCATTTCGCATTTTGCAAAAGCCTTGTCTGTAGTATTTAACATTACCAATTGAAACAACATCGATTTCCGATATGCACAGAATATAAGAATATTCCTTTCTGGTCAAGCCAGGATAAAACATGTTAAACCTTCCTTTACATATTGTGATATCACAATGGATCTAACAAATTAATTAATTGTAATATCAAAATATGTTCGCAACCCTCATATCTCAATCTTGCAAATCACATAATCACAAAAATGGCTATCAAACATATCATGTGACATTGCGAATAGTTGGTTTGTGATGAAATATGGAGCCAATGACACGTCATTAAAGTTATATTTCACGTATTGAGGGTGGTATGTTAACAGGTTTTAATGACCTGCTCCGAAAAGATCGTTAGCTTAATGTGAGTTAATTCAAATCTTATGTGGATATCATTTTAGATTATGGATATTTATGATTCCATGGCTCAAGAAATTCAATGCCTTCTCACCATTACAGAGGCATTTAAGTGTTTTTAGTTTCATTAATTTGAATAAGCTTTTCGTATTTGCATGTCTTTATACTCCTATTTCTCATTCTTTGCAATATCACTCTCGTCTTATTTGTGGTGACAGGACTGTAACAGAAACTTGATTACTCGATTGGATGATCAAGATGAATAAGGGAAAGGGAACACAATCCCTGGCTAAAGATGTACTAGAACTATCACCTTTGTTTTATGATACAACTTGTATACAAGAGTGTGGTACTGGCTCCTCGGAAAATTTTTATGGCCTATTCAAGAGAGAAATATAGAAGGAAGCCATGATAGATGATATGCAATCTTCAGACATTTTTTATCCTAAATTTGCATGCTCTATCTTGCATAAGGTAGCAGCTAGACCAAAATTATTACCCTATGTTGATATCATCTAATGGATTATTGAAAATGTGAATATTGAGGATAGAGAATTCATGACCTCAAGGAAAGTGTTCATCGACTCCTTTAAACCAGTGGATATCACAAGAATGTATCATTTACCTCTGTCTTGCAAGGTTTATGATAAAGCATTTGTGGAGAAATTTGCTACTGAAAATGAAGAACCCTCCAAAGTTATAAAACAATGGAGGGAAAATCCGAGCAAGAATAAGATGGATAGAAATGGTATGTATTCAATAGCATCTCTCATTGCTCCTTATTTATACATTGCTGCAATCCTATGAAGGTTATTTGGGTACGCAGATGCTACCAAGTTTTTAGTGGAATGGATGCCTCTCATTGATGCCACTTCTAATTCTATAGTCATGGATTGGGCCACAATTTTGTCAAATAACTTAGCCCGCTATATCATAGAATATAGAAGTAATCATTATGTTATTACAAGAACCATTCCTCCATTTTATATGTCTTCCTATGTCATGGATGTTGTATGTTTCATTTTTCCTTTTCCAATTATGCGATGGAAGTGGACTCCTCAAGATCCCATGCCAATCCATCTGTATCATAAATCTCTTTGGAAATATTGTTTCAATGAACATTTCTATGAAATTTGTCAGGGGGTTATGCTCCCTATTTATCAGGCTGCCTTTGACAAGAAAGCCCGAGGTTATCAAAAGATGCCAAGGCTGATATTCAACCTGTGGCAAGATGGTTTGGAGGATAATTGTTGACATATATCAGAGTTTTTGGAAGTACCACTCCACCACATGTACTTTTGCGGTATGTCCTAGATAAATTGTTAGCCATAGAAATTGCATACCAAACAATTACCAAGGGCATAACCAAATCTCTCAAAGAGTCTAAAAAATATATCTGGCCCACTTTTCCACTTTAGTGTGGTGTTTATTGCTTAAATGACTTCAACCATGCACAATTTGAAGTCAAACACATTCATAATTTGAATCTAGTTGAGTTTCAAGAAAGACAATATGACCCTATAAAGATCGTGTATGATTTTACCACGACTATCAAGGTTGAGGCATTTATTCATAAGGATGATCGTTTTGACAATTTTTTGTGGCAGCTGAATAATTTTCACAGATATAGAGTTTAGCTTCCCTCCAACTGAATCTGAATGAATTAGAAGAATTTAAGGAGTACAAACATCAAAGTTTAACCCATATGCCTTTGAATCTACTTAATATAATCCAACAAGAATCTCAGGAAGAAAGGTTATCTACTAATGTCTCAGAAGAGGATGCAAATAAAGCATCCAATGATGTTGAATCACAAAACGAGTCTGCTATAGAGAAAGGCGTAGAAGAAACTTCCAACAATAAGAATACTGAGAAAGGACTTGATCAGGATCAAATGCAGAAATAATGGTGGAAGTTTGTACAAATCATCAATGAATCATAGGGTGGTATGAGTCAAGCACAAACTTTGCCTGAAACACAAAAGCATCTCAAGAAATCTTCAAAAAAAGCTATCACTACTTCAATGGATATCGAGGTAATTCCTACTTTTACTTCATTAGAAATTCTTTTGAAAGAGGAGAAAATTCCTCCTTTGGATATTTTTTATAGTCCCAAACATCGAGAAATAATGAAGAGGTAAAGGAAAAAAAGAAAAATTAACCATACTGCTATTAACATGTCAGGAAACGAACCAATGGATGTTGTCTAGAAGGATACACCTATAGATCCATCTGAAAATTTGACCAAATTATCTCAGTTTGCAAGAGCTTATGCTTCTGCAACAATTGACAAAGTGGAATAAATAAGAAATTTGATCAAATTAAAACAGGAAAGAATAAATCAGTTGGAAGATAAACTTACAAAAGAAAAGGATAATACAAAAGAATAAATTAAATAACGACTTGAACAAATGCAACAGAGTTTTGACAACATAAGACTTTAGAGCCAAGCATAATTAAATACTAAAGATACTGAAATCTTGTAGCTGCGATTTACTATAGATCAAATAAAGGATTGCCCAAAAGTTGATGAATTCATCAAAGAAGCTTTAGAAATCAATTCATTGCTATCAAAGAAACAATCAATCTTTTGTAAGCATTTAATAGATATTAGTCCATTGTGCCAAGAAGTTGATACATTAGTGGGTCAATTCAATGACGCTAAAATCAATTTTGAAGAAATAGATGAGAAAATTTCAAATTTGATCACATGGCAGGATAATTCAAAAGGAAAGACAACAGTTGCCAAAGGTCAAAGAATCTCACAAGGACATTCTCTTCACTGATTGGGAAATCCAAATAAAACAGATTGAAAGGGCAGCTCAAGTGCAAGTGAAACATCAAACAATATAATTTTAATGATAATCTTTGGTATGCAGGCTTCATTCAAAGATGTTTGCGAGGAAATATGCCTGAGATTGATGATGTGAAATTAATTTGGCATGAAAGTCTTGCAGCAAAATAACAATGAATCATACAACTATTGAATTTGAATTGGGTTGTGTATTGGTCATGTTTGGTAAAACCGCATAGTAAATTGATGGCCCTATGATGCTTAACCAATTCAAGCATGCATATGACACCATCGCTATCAGATACAATTTGTGCGGGACATGTAAAGATAAGCATTAGGCAGCCTTCAGACATTCAAGCTATGATGGATGTCTATGCGAAGTGGAAGAAAATGAGGATCCAACACCAATCATGATCATATTTTTTAAGTTTTAAATCAATTTTTGTTTTGCATCTTTGACACTAATTTTAAGGAGAGTTGTTTCACTCCTCAGGATTTAGTGCTTAGTTATTTTTGTAATATTTATTATATTTAAATACCTTTCATGTATTTAGAATGGGGTCTAACAATTTTATTTGATACTCTTTAAAAAAAACATACACTTTTGTACTTTTTAAAGATTTTCTTTAATTTTGAAAGATCTAGTCCATGAAAGTTTATCTGAGAAAGTTTGTTAAGAAATGCACTTCTGTTTTCTAATGATCAATCTTGGAGAAAACGCATGGATTGTAGCCTTATTGTGTATGGATAAATCATCTCACATCGAGTACTTTTATCATTTTGCATAGTAATTATTTTTTGAATGATTAAGTTGTTTATTTTATATGTACATTGTTTGTCAATTATATTTCAATACAACCTGTTATTCCTTCACTTTTGAATTATAGTTGAGGTTACATCCTTTTTAATTTTCATAAGAAAATTTTGTTAGATATTTAATGCGATATGTTTTATAGTCAACCATTCCGATTAACTATTTAATCGAAATAGTTGTTTTATGAATGTTTTATTATTCTTGTATGAATAATATTCATTATCATTTAAGGTAGTCATTTATCTAGATTTCACAAATATTGATTTAAGCCCGGGTAAATAGGAAATATAGATAGTTTGATTTTTTTTGTTGAAACCGCCCTCATCTACCAAATCATCTTTAACAATTAAATGCATACCCCATCCTACCATATTTTTCAAAGATTGGGAATATGGCCCCATAAATCCAGTTGGAGCCACTAACCCAAATGGATAAGGGATGATATTCAAGTCCCCAACCAGGTGGTTATCCTCGATGTTTTCGCAGCGAAATTCAAGGCTTCAACACTACTTTCACGTGTCTGATAAATAGTGTGTTGCATCCTTATCTGGACAAGTTTGTGAAAGTGTTCATTGATGACATATTGATATGTTCTAAGAACGAGGAAGAGTGTGTAGAGAATCTGGAAGCAGTATTAAGATTGTTGAGAGAGCATCAGTTGTATTCCAAGCTTACAAAGTGAAATTTATTTCATATTGGATTTCATTACTTGGGACATACTGTTTGTAAGGACAATATAGCAGTGGACCCAGAAACGATCAGAGCTATCATAGAATGGGTGGCTCCTAGGAGTGTGGATGAGGTCATACCATTCATCGGATTAGTAGGTTATTACAGGAGGTTCATCAAGAACTTCTCATGGATTTCCTATCCTATTAAGTTATTCAAAGGAAAGGGAATAAGTTTTAATGGACAAAGGAGTGTGCAACTAGCTTTGAGCAGCTGAAGCAATTTCTTACAAATGCTCCAACATTGAAGATTGGAGCTCTATATAAAGAGTTCATGGTAAGTATAAATGTTTGGAAGAGAGGAATTGTTGGAGTCTCAATGCAATAAGGATAGGTGGTATGCTATGAGTCAACGAAGTTGAATGAGCACGAGAAAAACTATGTGACTCATGATCTTGAGTTGGAAGCTATCATTCATGCCATGAAGATGTAGAGAAATTATCTTATTGGCATGAGGTTCATTATAATGAGTGATCATAGTGGACTGAGGTACTTGTTTTACCAACCCAAACTAAATTCCATGAAAGCTAGATTTTTGGTTACTCTCAGTGAGTTTGATTTCGATATCACATACATCAAGGGAAAGGAGAATAGGTTTGCAGATGCTCTAAGTAGGAGATTGCAAGTAAATCATATTTCAGTTGTGATTTATTATGGCACAGATTTGCAAGAGCACATCTTGCAGGCATGACAACATGATGACAGGTATCAACAGTTGAGGCACAATTTACAATAGCATGGTGTAGGTGATAGGGATGACAAATATCATCTCACAATAGATGACTCAGTCAAATTCAGGAACAAGATTTATGTGTCAAAGGACAGTGAGCTCAAGAAGCTTATCTGGAGGGAGTTTTAGGTCAAGTCATATTTAGATCACCTAGGATATCAAAATACATTGACAATTTTTATGAAATTCTATCATTGGTTGAACTTGAAGAAATAGGTGGTTGAGTTTGTTGTGAGATGTTTTGACTGTCAGTGGGTGAAAACATAGTGTAACCATCTAGGTGGTTTATTATAGCCAATTCTGATTCCAAAGTGGAAATGGGAGGTCATTTCCATGGATTTCATTATAGGTTTGTCAAGGACATCGAAGCAACACGATTCCATCACAGTTATGGTTGACAGGTTAAGATAGCTCACTTAATTGTTGTAAAGTCTACTAAGTCAACTAGTTAGGTAGTTCTGATCTTTATCAAGGAGATAGTGAGTCTACATGGTGTTCCTAAGAAGATTATATCAGACAAATATTCCAAGTTCACTTCTAGGTTCTAGAAGGATTTGTTTGCAGACTTGGGGACAAAGTTTGATTTCAATACAATTTATCATTCATAGACAAATGGACATACAGAGAGGGTTAACATGGTTCTTAAGGACATGTCGAATATGTACGTTATGCATCAACATCAAAAGTTGGAAGAGTATCTTCCACTCATAGAGTTTTCATATAAAAATGGGTATCAAGATTATTTTAAGATGATTATGTTTGAGATTATTTATGGGCGGAGTTGTAATACTCTTATAAGCTAGAGTGATCTAGTGAATAGGGTGTTAATCACACCATATATGTTGGCAGAGATGCAACATGACATGTAGGTTATTAAGAGGAATTTGAAACACATGATAGGCATAAGAGTTATGCAGATCACCATAGAGCATTCAAGGGGTTTCATGTTTGGGGTCATGTGTACCTGTGCATCAATCGCAAGAAGAGCTCCTTGAGGATTGGATCATGTACCAAGATGGCACCTTGATATTCTAGGCCTTCTAAGATCCTTGAGAGGATTGGACCAGTGGCCTACATACTTACACAACTGCCAACAATGAAAGTCCATGATTTTTTCCATGTTTCATTACTTAAAGATATGTGCAGGATAATAATCATGTGATGGACTAGTCTTTATTGCAGGCAGAACCAGAGGGATAATTCTAGCGGGAACCATAATGCATATTGTAGCATAAACCACTCATGCTCTAGAATAGGGCAATCGAAAAAGTTAAAGTGCAGTGGAAGCACTTTGAGCCCAATGAAGTTATATGGGAGATGGCTAATGAGTTTAGATATACATACATTAATACACACACACACACACACACATATATGGTTTTAAATACCACAATGAGATGGGTTATAAATCTCCATAGGAAGTATGTTTTGTTTTCAGTGGTTTGTTGGTTATTGGTGTCACAGAACAATGAAGACAATGTTCTCCCAAGGGGAAGGGGTTTGTAACAACCTCAGGTTAAAGTTCATGTAATAAATATTAATAAAGGAAAAATAAGACCAAGTTCATGGGACATATTCCAAGCTTAATGTTAGGGAAAACACTATAGTGAACATCACCTATGGTTTACTATTGGCTATCAGAAATTGGCAAAGGAAAAGAGGCAATAATCAACATTTATTTATGAAAATAAAGAAAAATAGGAGAAAAGGAAGGTGAAGAGACACAATTTTCATGCTAAGGAAATTAGAAGGAAAATAAAGAAATGTGACATCAATAATAAAAATGAATCAAAGAATCAGTTCACATATTTTTTTGGCTTAGCTTTTGTTATTTTTTCAGCTTGGGTCAAGTGAGAAAGAGAGAGATATCCAAGAGGAGAAAACAAAGAAACAATAAAAGGAAGGAAAAGGAAAGAAAAGGAGAGCCAAGGAAAGCAAAGGTAAGCAAGGAGAAGGTTGCACCAATAGCTTTAGCATGAAGGTTTTGTAGATAGCACATTCCATATTCGATATCCCAGCTAAGCTGTGAATGCATTGTACATGCATGCGTTTATTCAATTCATTTATTGTCATTGGCATGGGTTATCTTAGGTTTTATAGTGTTTTCAGCCTTTGCCCTTCCATTTTCTAGATAACCATCATGTAATGGGATTCATTTCTTGGTTGAGCTTTGGATTTTCGGAAGGTTTTGGAACTAAGTGAGGTGATATCAAGAAAATTCCCAAGGGTTAGGGGTGGATATGGTTTGGTTTTGTGATCTTGAGACGAATTTTGGTGAGATAATGTTAGTTTGAGGGTCGAGGTTGTTTAACCTCTGGAGTCTTTGGTTAATTTTGTCTTGGCTTATCCCATGAGATCCAACATTCATGCTTGAAATATGGCACGGGGGTGATTGGATAAAAGAAATATTTGGTTCAACTTAATCTATGGTTGGGTGGTACATGGAAGTCCCTAACTTGGTTGGATTTTGAATATGTTAATAAGAGTTGTTTTCCTACTGTGATTTATAAGCATTTTTACTCGTTACTATGTTTCTTTGATGGTTGTTTGATCATGGTTAATGTTCTGGTTTTATGTTGGTTATAAGAATGGTTCATTCATGTGCTCTAGCTATGGCCCTTGTTCATGATTTGATAAGTATTTGAATGGTTTATGAATGCATGTGCTAACAAATGTTGTTCCAACCAATTGAGAGGGAATTAGAACTTCTCTATGATTTTGAGACGACGTTCAAATATTTATGATCACGTTCATGACCTGTAACTCACATGTTTACCATATGATTAACGAAATGACTAGTGTGTTCTAGGCTATATATGTCAATTTATGGCTTCAAGTTTGAATTATCAGCATTTTTTTATGAGAAATATGATTTTGGAAAGTTACACAAAGTTCTGGGTAGTGGTCTACCAGCTAGCCTAGAAAAGTGGCTTAGATCTTGGGATCACAGGCAGAAAACTGGAGATCTAAGGTCATAACCACATCAAATAAGCCTTGTCAGTGTGATCATAGCCTCACAACCACATGCAAGCAATGTCAAGGGTGTGATTATGGGTATAGGTCTGAGAAAAATGGTTCCATCTTAGGGATTGGTCATGTGGGGTGGTTGTTCATCCTTTGAGTGATTTGTGGTTCCTAAGGAAGGTCAGTAAGTCTCAGTTGTAGGCCCCACTTCCTTAAATGGAACTAGAAGGTCAGGTCATGTCAGCAGTCTGCCTCACATTAACCCGGAGGGATTGTTAAAGTAGATAAATGTGGGGAGGGGTGCGTTAAAATCACATGTTTAATATTACAAAATCTCTCCCTCAGTTCACATAAAATATCAAACTAAATCATTTTTATTCTTGTGACTTCATGAAAAGAAATTACTCTTGTAACTTCATGAAAAAAAGGTTATATTACATTTGGAAATGATCCAGCTTGCTTACATTTTGGTTCAAGATTTTAGACGCATGCCTTTCTTCTTTATCTAATTTGTGACTTTATTTGAGCTTGCAACAAGTTTTTGATCCATTTTTATTTATTTAGTTCATCAAATGAAAGTTATTATGTTTTCACCCTTGTTAGATATCATGAAAAGTATTAGGATAATGAAACTTTACATGCCATTCCTCATTCTTAATTAATATAACATAGATATCATCCTTTGGTGTAATTCGTACATATAAAATAATTTATTAAATATGTTATCGTCATTGCTAAACAAATATATAACAATGGATAAATTTCTCACTGATGAAAATTAAGAATAAACCCATCTTCATGGATACAAAGTAATTTGATTCACTTGTGAACAATTGTTAAATAAATGAAAAATATTAAACAACAATTTTGATTTTAGAATAGAATGTGTTTATGCATTCAATCCTATTCATACAATAATTTGTTTAACATTTTTAACACCGTGTTGAGCTAACTCCGTCATGATGATGATGGGATTAAGTATACAAACCCCATCATTTTTATAGTGATATATATTGTCATAAGGATAATTAAACCATTCACTTTCTTGGTGCCATTGACATTTGCATTATGGCTCAACAAATTTCCTACTATCATCATGGTTGTGAGTTGAAGACGTATGCAACTTGCTACATCACCTTGGCCATGAATGGAAATAGGAGGAATCCACATGTTTGACAATGATAATGAACTACTTGATAAATATTGTAAATAGTGTAAACAAACAAATTCCATCTAAACCTTCTATCCTAACAAAAAATGCTCGACCCATGATAGATTAATAAGAGATAACTTAAGGACACTTGTGGTTTTGATTTTCATCTTCAATGATGAATACGATAACCTCTTCATAAATGAAAAATAATGATCTCTTATGACACTTGATAATGGTTGTGAATTTGAATGATGAAGAGACCCAACTTCATTCATTGATTGGGGAACAAACACTTAAACACTTAAATCATATGCAACCTGTAACCTTAGTTACAATCATAAATCAAAGGCTCCATTCACCAACCCAATCACAAGTAGTAAGGCTAGGGGTCCATATATATTTTAGTCACTCAAGTAAAAATACAACTCTTCCTCCTTACAATCACAATCTCAAAGTCAAGCACACATGTCCTTTTATATGGTTATAATGGATCACATACAAATCCCCCCTAGCACTCAAAGCTAAAGGTGAATTATCTTCTCCGTTTATAATTTTAATGATAATGTAATTCAAAGAATTACCTTTCATATATTTTATAACACTTAAAATAAAATGACTTGATCGTTAATATCATTTCTTTGAATCCATCGGTGGTATTCCTTTGTAATATTAGGATCAACAAGCTATTCCTTGAGAATTTTAGGAATAAATTACCTTCATGCTCAATCAAATAGATGCCACAATAAATCTACCCTTTTGTGAATATGATATGGATCATATTTAGACTTTCCTTGCTAGTAGTCACTAGCTCAACGGTTATATGACCCTTTCCATGGGAAAAGTGTGACAATATATAGTGAGCAAAGGATGCTTGATTTCTTATTTGAAGTCACATAAAATCAAGTGAAAGAAATTGTGTAATAAATGAATTTTGATTTCTTCATGGAAGTTAGTGCTAATCATGAAGGATTCTCATGAATTTTTAAAATGAAAGGTAATTGCCTTTAAATTCATTCATAAAAAACCCTATGCACTATTAATGATGACTCGTTCAAAATTGGATAGCGAATTTAGATGTAAGCGATATCAATCATTCATATTTTTATGAACTTCATGGTGATTATGGTTCAATAAAATACAAGACCAAGGAAAGGTATTGTCATTCCATGGAAATATAATTTCTTTTGTAATTATACTTAAAAAAGGATGTTATAGGGAATGTTACACAATATTTTGTCACAACTGTTGCACTTCCTTGTGACATGCCATGAAGTGATTGAAACATGACCATTATACAATATACTCATCAATGTATACAACTTAGATCCCTCCTAACTTTGATTGGAAAATTCCTTGAGCTTTTCCTAAAGAAATAGCTCTTAAAACCCTAAAATGGGGATCATCGCTCTTATAAGGCTTAAAACAATGATGGTCTCCTATTGCACTGTACCTAACCAACGATCGCATCACTCTGTTCCCTTGCATACCCACGATGATCCAAAAAATGTAATTTTCCCAAAGAAGATGAGAACCTTCATGATCTAGAAGCTTCCAGAGCAGCGAGTTGGAGGTTTTTTCGAATAGATGAGGTTGAATTATCCCAACTTGGCGTCTTTGTCTTATCCCTATGAGCTACCTCTTTTAGATGAGGGATTAATCCTATCTTTGTATAAGTCCTAACTCCCTTTCCTGATCTATAAATTCATCCTCTCCCATTCCCAAATGGTTGGTCTATGTCTATTTGCACCCTTATGTTGAGATTATGCCTAAGGCTATTCATTTGACTTGGAGAAGGAGTGCTTGGAGAGTTCTTGGCTTGGACTTGGATTACCACTCAAGGAGAGCCTTTCAACATCAAGGCTTTGTTTGTAAGCTTCCTTTTATTTCTTAATAATATACAACTGCTGGTTCATCCTCCCAAAATGCATATGTTAAGGTATCATTTAGCTTGACATTCCTTGATCGGTTAAGTAGGTTGCTATTGGTTTTTCTATTTGTTTTGGCATACCTTGTTTTGTCTTAATCACTTGTGCAGGTGCATAAACGCTAAGAGAAACAAGAAAAAGCCCGTGATACAAGCGGTTCAAGGTCTTCAACAAAGGAGATCGAAATAGCGTCAAAATGAGGTAGACCATCTCCTTCGTTCTTGTTTTCAATTGTAATTGTTCTTCTTCATTTTTCTCTCCCATCGCGGGTTTTCCTCTCAAAGTGGCAATGACATCACCGATGTTCTAAATATAGTCGTGATTATTGTTGATTTTTTCTATGACAGGCACGATGATCCCAGAGTATAAGAGAAAATAGGGGTTTTCTTCTTGTTTTCAGTTTTTGTGTCCTCTATCAGTGATTTTCGAGGGTGTCAGTGGTGTTTTTGATTGGTTTTCTTGATTAATTTGAAAAATTTGTCTCATTGGATTTGAAGTGAAAACTGATTGAGTTCTAGGGTTTCTATTCAATTGTTCATCACTTGCTGCTTGTTGGTGTTGTTGAGATACTTGTTTTGCTAATTTATTTAATGTTGTTTCTGTGGAAATCATTGAAAACATCATTTTGCATTTGTTGTAGCTTGTATTTCGAAATTTACTTTTCGTGAAAATGAATTAGATTAGTTTCATTGAAAAGTTATTTTTTGAGATTCATCATTGAGAATAGATCACATTTTTCAGTGATTGAAAGCTAAGAACTATATTACATGCATCAAGTCATTCAAAATGGAAAGAAAATCATAATTCATCTATGTGCATCTTTGTAAAGTAAAACCATTTTACTTTTAGAAGAGTTGCATTTAGGATAGTGAAAAGTGAAAATATTTTTACATTTGTCATTGCATTTGGAAGACGAAAGTGAAAGTTAGTGGAAGGCATTTTTCATGATGCATTTTGTTTAATGCATTATTGATTGAAATTTCTTCCCTTGGTTAGTCCAGCTTTCATAGAAATGAAAGTTTTATTTTTCTCATATAGTTGCATCTTAAATGTTCAGGTGACATCGTGTTGAGCCTTAAAAGTGAAACATAATTTCAATATCAACTTTAAAATCTATCAATTAATATAAGGAGCATTTGAAACACTAACGTTCATACTTAATGGTCTAGGCTAGAGAAGTGTTTTGGCATCTTTAAAACTTAGCAGTTGTCGTTTTCTTCGGCATTAGACAATGCTAGCATGAACTTGTGCTTTCTATACCATCGCATATATAAAGGGAGACCCCCATACGTTTCAAACCTTTATCCATAAGAAGCCGAGTCTGTTGCCCTATAAATGTGATACACTGAACACAACATTCAGGAAGATTGCCTGCATGTGCGTCAATTCCTTAAAAAATTATTTTTTGGGGTGTATATTACAGTTCAAGGTTACTTTGTAATCCTTTTTGCGTAGCGTATCTTGAGTAGTCATTTTGATATTTTCTAACTCCTTAAATTTGAAAATATCATCGAGCACTTGTCCTTTTGAGCTCTCTAAACCAACAAAAGCGACTAGAGTCACCTTTTCATCCTTTTCTCGACTCTTAAAAAATGAAAAGGCCGAGTTTTTGTTTCAAACTCTAAAATAATTTAATTGACCATGGAACAACATACTTCATGTGGAAATACTCCTTAGTAGATCTTAAGTTGATATTGATGACAACATTTCCTAATTTTACTAGTCCAGGAAACCCCTTTGATGGGAATCCTAGTCCTTTTCCTTCTTTTGGAAATGTTGGTGCTCCTTATATGGCAACATTGTCCTTTCCTGGATTGACCATTGATCTTCCAGTTTGGTTATTTTCGACCTCCATGATTCTGAGTGTCAAAATGACTTTTTGACCAAGTTCTCCTCCATCTGAACAACATCAACCCCATGTTGATCCTAAATTTGACCCCTTTCCGTCTTCACCTATTTCTTCACCTCATTCTTCCTCTTCGCATGGTGAAAGTCTCGATTCTAATATTTAGGAAGCTAAGGAGAAGAAGAAGAGGATGAAGAAAAAGAAGTAAAATAAACAAGAGGGAAACCAAACAACTATTGCTACCGATGCAACTAATGAAGAAAAATCTTCCAATCAGTGTCAAAAAGTAAAATTACCTTGCATGCTATGTAATGGTGACCACCTTCTTCAAAATTGTCTTGGTATTCCCAAGGTCTTAGAAGAGTGGTCAAAATGTTCACATCGACCTTTGTCATCAGTATCTAGTGATCATGATGGTGACAAACCCTCAACTAGTAACAGTAAATCTCATGGGAAAAAGAGAAAAGTCAATTTCCTTGTAAGTTGTGTGAAGGTAATCATCTCATTTACCTTTGTCCTTTAATGGATGAAGCTAAGTTGGAAAACCTTACAGCTTCTCAACGTCTTCTTCCGACTGGGTATCGAAATATTTCCCCTTATCCTTCACTATTTGATCCAGTGATTGATCAAAATTCATCTTTGGTCAACCCCACTCTCTCTGAAAGTGAGTCTCGTGATTCCATTCTTGGCCAACCATTGGTTGTGAAACCAATGGACTTGACTCCACCTTCAATTAGCTGTACCTTTTTGGTATAGATTGAACCTCATACTACTCAGGATCTTTTGGTTTCTTCAGTTTTGAATGAACTTCAGGTAAATCCTCATGTTCTCGAGGTGAATGAGAGCATTTCTCTTATTGCCATAGAGAAAGTAGGTCACTCTCATGTTCCTACAACACTCCCAACAAGTCATTTAGTCACTTCTTTTGATTGGAGTCCGCTGGCAGGATATCACCTTCCATATTATGTGCCTTTCTAGATTATGGTACAAGCTTACCATATGGATGAACCTAGCAAAGTCATAGATGAGGGTGCATCTTTTATTATCCTATCCTCAACTACTTAGCAAGATTTAGTTCTCCTCAAATTGTCCCTGTCACCCAGAATTTGTTAGCTTTTAACAGAGGAAACAATCAATTGTTAGGGATCCTTCCTAAGTATCCTATTACTTTGGGAGGAAAGATTGTCTATATAGACATGATGTTTGTCCAAGGCCCTTTAGATTTTAATCTACTCCATGGGTGTGACTATGTTTACGTCATGGGAGCTCTTGCTTCTTCCCTCTTTTGAGCGATGTGTTTCCCACATGACCGAAACATTGTAATCATTGGTCAACTTACATTCATTGGTCCTTAATCAACTCCCACTCAACCATCATCCCTAAATGGTTCTCATATGCAAGCGGTATCACCCCCACCATAGGTTACTTACATGGCCACCTATTCCATGCCCGCATCTACTGATGATCTAGTCGGTGATGTAGTACACCATGTACTGGGGGCATTGGAGCCCAATTTTTCATTTGGATCCCTCGACATGTATCCCTTCTGAAGTGTTACTCTCCCATCTGATGAGAAACTCTTGGAAGCCATGGCCTCTCTTGGTCTTTGATCAAAGAATCATGGAGAAGAGTTCCTTCTCTTATGTAAAGCTCCTTAAAAAATGAAACAAGGTGTCATGAGCATAGTTCTTTTCCTTTGTCAATCCCATTAAAAAATGAAACAAATCCCCTTCCAATTCGAGTATTTGATTAGATCTCGTAAAATCCCAGCCAAGTCTTTCACTTGATATCATAAGTGAACCTTCTTTCCATCAACTTAGGTGAATGAAATGAAACTTGGGGGGCATGTATCTCGAATTGAGTCGTTATATTGGGAGCATGCAAACTTATCTAAAGCATAGTTTATTTTGTTTCAATCTTGTGTAAAAATGAAACTAATCCCAAGCATAGTTTGTTTCCTTTTCAAGCTTGTGTAAAAATGAAACCAAATCCAAGCATAGTTTTTCTCATGTTTCAAGCTTCTAAAAAATGAAACCATCTTCAAGAATACTCAAGCATAGTTTTTGATGTTTCAAGCTTATGTAAAAATGACGCCATTCTTGGTTTACATCTCATGATTGTCATTTCTATCAGCTTGTTTTCTACATGAGCCTTGGTTTTGTCCACTTCATCACCACCATCTCTTTGGTCGGTCATTCGCTTTTGCTTGGTTGTTTTACCCTTGCCCGAGGAACATCTGCGATGAGTTGTCTTATTAGCCAGGCTCTTGACCATTACATGTTTTGAGCAGTTCCATCATTACCGGATCCAATTACTATCCTTTTTTACCACTCGTTCCTCCGGGAGGAGTCATCTTTCATCTCTTTTCAAGCTCCAAAAATATGAAAATATTATGAAGTACTTGTCATTTCAAGCTCGTTAAACTAAATGAATTGACGTCTACTTAGTATAAGTTTAACCCTTTTCCAGACTAAGATAAACTATTGTATGAAAATGGAACACCTTAGTCGAACATGGCTAGGAGGTTCTATAGAATATTGTTTTCTACCTCTTCAGATTCAAGAGATAAATTATGAAAGGGACATGATGGAGTTTTCTTTTTCATCTCTTTTTCAAACTCTCTAAAATGTGAAAAAGATACTGAGTTATTCTTACATTGGACGTGTTAAAATTTTACGACGAAAGAATCATCACCATGATGACACTGAGCTTCTCATTCCTAGGAATAATAAAACTTAATAGGATGGATTCATGTGAAGGGTGAACTTATATGACAAGAATATAGTATTCTCTTCAATATTTTGTAAAAATAAAGAGGTACTCGCTCGAAATAGTGGGGGAAAAGTGAAGATGAAACATCCTTTTTATTGGTAGCATGTCGCGCTTGAACATGACACTCATATGTTTCTCGTGTCAGGTTTGGGATATCCTCACTTAGTCACTTGTCCTTCCAAGTTTGAGTGATCCATTTTACCTCTCGTTTGACTATTCCACCTCATCGTTATGAGCCTTGGTCCTATGTTGAGTCTAATTCTAACACACGCCAGAGTCATGTCGCCAATATGTTCAGGACAAGTCCAATCTACAGTTATTTACCTATGCATTGTTTGAGTCATCGTTACATTTTTGAAAATTATTCCACTTTATTGTTTTGTATTGATGACGAGGGAATCATTACGACCCTCCTTTGACTGGTCACTTCCTTTCAACTTCAACTCATTATCCAGGAAGGTTACTCATAAATTGCCTTTCAGTACCTTAGATCTTGCATGCCTTAAATGGCAAGTTCTTCACATCCAATGATAGGTTTTCATCATTGGCCTTTGATGAGATGATTCCATGAGTGTTCAACTTCATCTTCACATTCACAGATTGTATTGTTATACATTAAGAGCCATTGTCATTATGGGTGGTTCCTCTCGTGCTTGTTAACGGTCTACATCAATGGCCAGTGATTAGGTGGTTTTGTAGCATTTTCGACTGCAACACATTCATTCACATGTTAGAATTCATACTTTGATTAGGTTGGGATGGAGCACAAGACCCTGAGCCTTATTTGTTATGACTCAAACTGCATGGAGTTATATGTTATTCATGATTGTACACATGCTTTTGTTATACGGATGGCGATGACCACACCGTGTGACTTTACATTTATGATGATCCTTCTATATTGGATCATTGCATCCATACCTTGGATCTTAGAGGTATAGATGATCCTTATTATTTGGATGGCTACGGCCATGCCATGGATCATTTCATATAATCCTTATTATTTGTATGTTTGTGCCCATGCCATAGGTTCATGTCTTTCTTTAGTATATGTATATGTATATGTGTCCTTGATTTATAGGTCTCCTGACAGTGTGTATCCTCGTCCTTGCAAGAGCTCATAAAGAATCTCAGCCATCACTCCTCGTTCCGCCTTCATGCTTTAGGGGACATCTGTTTCACAATATTTTGTCACACCTCCTACACTTCCTTGTGACATACCTTGAAGTGCTCGAAACATGACCATTATATAGTATACTCATCCATGTATACACCTCAGATCCCTCCTAAGAGTTTGAATGGAAAATGCCCTGAGATTTCGTTGAAAAAATAACTCTTGAAACCTTAAAATGAGGATCATCACTCTTATAAGGCTTAAAACAGCGATGGTCGCCTGTTGCACTATACTTGACCAATGATGGTATCACTCTGTTCACTTGCATACCCTCGATGATCACAAAAAAGTAATTTTCCCAAAGAATATGAGAAGCTTTGTGATGTGGAAGTTTCCAAAGCGGCGAGATGGAGGTTGTTTCACGTAGATGAGGTTGAATTATCCCAACTTGGCCTATTTGTCTTATCCCTATGAGCTACCTCCTTGAGATGAGAGCCTAATTCTATATTTGGAGAAGTCCTAACTCCCACTTCCAATCTATAAATTCATCCTCTCCCATTCCCAAATGGTTGGTCTATGTCTATTTGCACCCTTATGCTGAGATTGTGCCCAAGGCTATTCATTTGACTTGGAGAAGGAGTGCTTGGAGAGTTCTTGGCTTATACTTGGATTACCACTAAAGGAGAGCCTTTCAACATCAAGGATTTTTTTGTAATCTTCCCTTATTTCTTAATAATATACAACTGCTAGTTCATCTTCACAAAATGCGTATGTTAAGATATCATTTAGCTTGACATTCCTTGATCAGTTCAGTAGGTTTCTATTGGATTTTCTATTTGTTTTGGCATGCCTTGTTGTGTCTTGATCACCTATGCGGGTGCATAAACACTAAGAGAAGAAGGAACAAGTCGTGATACACGCCGTTCAAGGTCTTCAACAAAGGATATCGAAATAGCACCAGAACAAGGTAGGCCATCTTCGTCGTCTTCTTCTCAATTGTAATCTAGGAAGATGCCTAGTTGATTGTCACTTCAGTTGTTAGACCCACTCATTGGGCTAGAGGGATTGTCTCTGTCCACAGAGAGGATTAACCTTGAAAATAGGGAAACATACACCAATTGCACAAAATCACTCAAAAATACTATCAACTACTAATGACACACATGGACGTAGGAATCACATATGTTAAAGTAGATCATGGCAAAAATTATACTTCTCAACCTAGGAAAGAGACCTTATGAAAAGTGAAATGACTTCAAAAAAATTAGTTAATCGAGTTAATAATTCATAATAATTGTCAAATAAGGCATGAAATGAGAATGGAAACGTACTTAAGAAACAATCCAATCTCATATTGTAAGCTAATGTAAAGGAAACTACATTCATGTGGTAAAAATGGTTAAGCTTATTTAACACTAAACATTCAACCAAGGAAATCATAACTGTTAATAAATCATCAAAAAATAAACAAAGTATAAAGAAAAATTCATTTGTGAGTGTTTCTTAAAAAAGTTTGATGTTCTCCAAGTCTAAAGATTAGGGGCTAGTTGAGGCCTCAACCAAACTGTGCTCAAAGCACACACCTCTAGCATGACTATTGAAAAATGATTGATTTTATTAAACTCAAGAAGAAATCTAATATTTTTATAAACTTAATATGACTTGTGAACAACTCCTATCTTAGCAACAATTGAATTTTCAAAATAACGTTTAGCATGGAATGTGGTTCCTTAGGATGGGGCACTAATGTAGTTTTTCCAAGATGAAAGTTCTCTTACCTTTAAAAACTACTAAATTAGAGGGAAAAACTTAGTCAAACCCATCCATGGGAAGTAAATGATGGTTGTATTACATGTAGTTAAGAAAGTGTGTTGTTAGCTAATAGTACTTCACTTCAAGGTTAAATCAGATCATGATAGTCTAAATTACTTCCTAAACACCAACTATGTTTTCAAGTAATACAAAAATGGGTCATAGAGATGCTAGGTTATTGTTTTGAAATTACTATAAGAAAGAAAGTAAAACATGGCGTTGGAATCACTTTGAAGAAATGAAGAATAAATTGAACCCTTAATTCATGTTATATCCACTCTACAAGTTAGGTGGGTGCAAGAAACAAGGATGAAATAAAAGTATAAATGCATGAAAACTCATTTGATAACTACAACAAGGCATTTGTGCACCAGATAATGTTATCTGGAACAATGATTCTCTTTGGTAAAAGGATCACTACTATATTTTTGTAATAATTCCCAACCAAAACAAATGTACATCTTATGTCGTAGGTTTACTAAGTAACCCCCTAATGCATTTGGGTCAAAGTTAGTACAACACCTCTTTCCATCATCCAAAATTTACCAGTTTATGGAACTTTATCGGTATCACCCTCCATCTAACACAACCATTGATCGAAACTTGAGGCTCAAGAAATGAATGAACACATCAATCACTAGTAAGAGGTTCCTTAATTATTGAAGGACCACTTTGTATTAGCATAAAATAAAATGAAACAACAAGTAGTTAAACATCATAGTGAAAGACACTTTAACATGGGGATTATGTATTCTTACTACAATCATACTAATATATGTCACCCTAGAAACAAAAAAGGCCAATAAATTAGCACCCATGTATTATAGGCCTTATAAGTTGTTCTGGAGGACTAGTAGTATGGGTTACAAAATGGTGTTGTCTTCGCATTGGCATGTACATCCAATATTTTATGTTTCTTCTTTAAAGTGGGCAATGAATGACAACCTATTATTTTAGATTATTTTATCGAAATTAGATGAGGATGAAAAATCTTACTAGAACCTAAAACAAACATTGAAACAAATATCAAGCAACGATAAAATAAAGAAATTATGGAGCACCTCATTATGTGGAAAAGCATGTCAACTAAAGATGTAATATGCGAAGATGCATTCTACATACATAATAATCCACAACTAATCAACATTGAGGGAAATGCTAGTTTAAAGAGGAGGGGTACATATAAAAATTCCTAACTATGGAGTACTGAAGAAGGTATGTTTTTATTGATTATTTTGTCATCTTTTCTTTAAACTAAGATTTTGCTACTCAATCTTATTTATAGGAACTAGTTGCTATTCCATTTTCTAGTTGTTGTTCCATTTCTTGTTATTTGTATTATAATTGCTTTGGCATGCGGAACGATCTGAGACTGTAGTGAGTGTTGACATTTGTTGTCTAGTTCCCAGGTTGATGATCTTTTCCTTGATTATCTTTAGTTACATCAGTTTACAGAGGGATGAGTTCATGTTACTATACCCTTGATTGATAATTTGCTATAGTTTTCTGAATGCATGATTTAAGTCTTAAGGTGCTTTGTTGTAAGAAGGTATCGTCTTAAGAATCTGTTTACTCTTGTATTTTGAGCACTATACTACTAGCATTACTCTAAAAAACGACCACCTCAAACTGAGTACACTCTTTGAGATAACAAATCGTTCCTGGATAAGTTAATGTAGGGTAAATAGAGGTGAAAAAGACCCTTTTTATTGCTCGACATTTTGGCGTCGTTGTCGGGGAAGAGTGTAGCCATTTGTTTCTTTTCTAGAGTAGTGTAAGAACACGTTAGGAAATAATTTGGTTTTAAAAATGGAACGTAAGAACCTGCGTGCGGAGTATGTAATAGCCCTGCTCCCCTGCCCGCTTTCCTGCAGATTTGTTGCTGCTTTGTTTGGGTAGAACTTAGTAGTTGATTTGTGTGCATGACTAAGCAGAAAAATCCAAAAAGGAATCCCAAAACTCTACCCATGCCTGATAAAGCTAAGGGGCCAGTGACCCTTGGCCGATCAACCTTTATAGACGAAACCCTTAAGAAAATAGAATCTTGGCCTTCAGTGGGACCTAGAAAAGTTACTTCTAGACAACCTACTAGTTCCCTTCAGGCCACAGGATCACCATCTATAGCCCTTGTTGAGGTGCATAGTCAAACCGAAGAGAAAGATTTTCAAGAAATTGAAAATTCTAGCCCAAAATCATTGCAAGAAGGGAACCTTAGCAACCTTTGTGAAGGAGGAGGAGAAACAGTAGAGACTGAAGAACCAAGATCTCCTCTTGGGATAATTCAGCCATTAAGTAGCCCAGATAAGGGAAGCACTGCAAAAATCATTTATAACGAAGTTTAAGAAACTCAAGAACTTGAACCCCCCCAAACATTAGGCACTCTCATCATCCCAGATAAAGGAAGCACTGTTAAGACCATTCCCGTTAGAGCCATTCCCCCTCGACAACCTTGAAATACCCTCCTAGATATCCCAGAAGGTTATTGGCATATATTTGACCAAATGGCCCAAAACCAACCAAACACCCAAACCTCTACACTGCAATACCCCATTGTGGATACTGTAGGTAATGCACCTATGAAAGCAATTCCTCTCTAGCATATCCCTACATTCCATGGCCTTACATCACAAGATCCAGATGCATTCTTATTTGAATTGGATGTGTTGTGCGGAGGATATGACTATAACACCAATCCCCAAAAACTGAAATTATTTCCCTCTACATTAAAAGGGGCTGCTTTAAGATGGTTTATCGGATTGGGTGGTGGTGTTATAAATAACTGGGACCAAATAAAAGAGTCTTTTCTAAAAAAAATATCAAGGTTATTACAGGTCTAGAGAGTTAAAAGATGAAATATTTCAGATGGTAGCTAGACCGAATGAAACATTAGAGTATGCTGAACATTTCCAGTATAATCTTCAAAAATCTCCTTATGCATCATTACCCTTACCTGATAATGTATTAAAAAAAGCATTAATTAGGGGAATGAAGGCATAATGGATTGAAACACTAAATATTATGGGAAAATGAGATATTTATCAGGAAAATTTTGGTGACATTATTAATCTATGTATCGGGAGCTCGAGAGGCAGCACAAGACTGAAACCAGCAGAACATGATCGGTTTGCAAGAGATAATAGAATTTCGGCAGAAGGAGTAACTCGTGCAGAAATTGGAAATTTATTAGAAAAATTTAAAACTAACATATTGGGGATACTGACAACACAACTTGATATTATGCAGGCCAACAAAAGCAAGCAGAGGCAGAACAGAATTTGGCAATCTTCTGTGCGAGATGCAGGAAGAAACATAGCCACAAGGAGTGTCCATTAGATGCAGTCCAAGTCTGCACCATTTGTACAAAAGACAACTCTATAGAAAGTTGTCCCTCACTTCCTGGATTGAAAGCAGTATACAAGGAAGCAGAAGAAGAGCCAGAACCGGTGTATCTACTCAATCAGCATTGTCAATGGCAGCTGCGACAATCATGTATGTTCTCAGATCCAACTTCTTCTTTTCAGCCTCTACAATATTATGCTCAATAATATAATACAATGTGGCAAAATCAACCTCCCTTCCCGAATTGGTCACAACAACCATTTCCTTCATCATCTCCTTGGCCGAATCAAGCAAGTCAACCCAATTGGCTAAATTTTCCCTACACTCCACCATATTGGCAAAACAATGTATATCTAGCACAATGGTCCCCTCCTACTCCACAAAGTCAAGCTTGGCAGACAAACTGGCAAAGACCGATGAATCAGCTAGTAGGAACCATTTCGCTCCCTCAACCTACACTACCAGCATTACAACAAAACCCCCAGTCTAATTTAAGACCACAACTCCCAGCCCAACCCAACCCTAATCCGAATAACAGACCAGTCCAATCTATTCAAATAATTGAAACACTAGAGATAGGCACTGACCTGAGGGAGTGTAATGACCTTCAATTAAAAGCTGGGTGCACCATTGAAACAGAGGGAGATAAAACCACTCAATTTGAAAATCAGTTACCTATAGAACAACTGCCACAAGAAGAGGATGTGACCAGACAACAAATTCATATTCAAGCAACCACATCCTCTCCCCCATTCCTAGAACGACTAGTTATACCTCGACCTATACAATATCCTGATTTTGACATTCTGGGAGAACTAAAAAATCTGTACATAAAAATCCCACTCCTCCAAGCCATTCAAGACATCCCAATATATGCATAGACAATCAAAGAGCTATGTATAAAGAAACGAAGGAGGAAAATAACAAATAACCCAAAACTCCAAGTAGTTGGCACCCAATCCGACTTATTATCAGGAAAAGAAACACCCGTTAAATATGAAGACCCAGGAAATCCAATAGTAATTGTACAAATCAATGGACAAACCTTCTCAAATGCCTTAGTTGATCTAGGAGCTGTAATCAATATCTTAACAACCAACACTTGTCAAAAACTGGGAATTACATCAGCAGAACCGACCTCCACTTTCTTAGAACTGGCTGACCGATCTATGGTTAGGCCAGAAGGCACACTACATGATGTCATGGTATCCATTGACTCCTGGGAGTATCCTGCTAATTTTCTGATAATAAACCCCAAAAACCGACTTGATGGACATCCATTGATTTTAGGCGGACCTTGGCTTGTAACTACCGATGCTTATATTAGCTGCCGATAAGGCAGTATGACCATAACTAGGGGGCAAATATCAAAAATCTAGCTTTATATCTGTTATCACTCAGGTTGTCCCTAAGCTCCTGAAGGGATATAGCTGAGGTAACCACAAACCAATCTTTGGATTATAGGTTCTAGCCCACCTGCAATCAGAGAGGGCTCTCTCTTAATGATTTAACTTTGTTGATGATGATTTTAGGCTAGTTGTTGGGTTCAAGGGTTTTGGTTTTTTGTTTGGATGGAAGATGCATGTATGGAAAATAATTCCAAACAGAGAGGCAAGGTAAAGTGTGACAAGTTTCAAACCATTGGGCATGGAGTCATGGATTAAGGCTTTCTGTTGCATTTTCTTGGTCACAAGAGGATTATGGAGCGAGATAGCCACACATGAGACAATTATCAGTTTGCTGAGAGGATGGAATGATGGTCAGGGATGAAAGGCAGTTAAGAATCTTTCATCAAAACTAACAGGGAGGAGAAGTGAGTGAATGGTGTCTAGGAGCAGTTAAGAATTCCTAAACTATCATTCATAAGTGAAAGAAATAGCTTAAACATGATCATTCAAGTATGCATGTTGATAATTATTCCTGATGAAAACATGAAAAATTGCAGAAATTGAGCCTAGGGTGTAGCTAAGCAAATCCTAAACTATTCTTCTTTTCTGCAATTTAGATGGCAGATTGATGATAAAACAAGCATGAAAAAACTAACAGAGTTAAGAAAGACTTATTGAACCATGTAGAAGCACAGGAATTTCACAGTCACTCCTCAGCTAATTAAACACAGCAGACAGTTTCAGAATCCATACTTTCAGCAGTCTTTGATTATAGAAAGTATCACAGTTACAGTGCGAGTCTTTGCTTGAGGAAAATATCGAAATACCAAAGATCAAGCAACTAATAACCAACCAACCAACAACCCCTACTCCATTTTTCAGGGTGGTATATATAGGCAAAATATCTAAAGTTATTTATGACAACCGACCTAAACAAGTCTGCAGGAAAAAGCTTTTTAAAAACCTAATTGTTGCTAGAATTAAATGCAAGTAAGTCCTTTGGGCTGCGCCAGAGGCAGCTGGATCAAGTTGAGTTGATGGGGTGCCCTGTGTGACTTGGTGCAGTGGTTCTGTCATAACTGTTCATTGAGTTTTGGTCCACTGATCTCCTGTGAGTTTAATGTGCAGTCATTTGTGCTGGTGAGCCTTCAATGCGTCTTCAACTGCTTCTTGACTTTCAGGGCTTTCCTTTTAATGCTCGATTTGCCTCGAGCCCTGAGAAAATATCCTCTGATACACTTTGCCGCTACATTGATAGTCTCCGCCGCTTCCTGATACTCTTCGACATGATTTTTGTCTGTATATTTGATCTGATACTCTTTAATCTTTGTTCCTGGTCTCTCTCTGTCTTCAAATACGTTTAAATTGGCAAAATCGGGCTTTTTATGGCCTTTTCGGTGCAAAAAGGGCTAAGGAATCAAAATATTCCCTAAAGATTCTCCAATATGGCTCATTTCCCGTTCGCGCTAATCGCGCATCGAAAACTGCCTCTGT